>JAIUZE010070183.1:0-153079 GCA_022085475.1 Heliosperma pusillum
GGGAGCCGACCTATTTGGACCAATGGGTTCTCTGTCGTTGTGGATTGGGTCAGAGCCACCGGGAGCCGACCTATTTGGACATATCGGTTCTCCGTCGTTGTGGATTGGGTCAGAGCCACCCGGAGCCGCCCTATTTGGACCTATGGGTTCTCCGTCGTTGTGGATTGGGTCGGAGCCACCGGGAGCCGCCCTATTTGGACCTATGGGTTCTCCGTCGTTGTGGATTGGGTCGGAGCCCCCGGGAGCCGCCCTATTTGGACCTATGGGTTCCCCGTCGTTGTGGATTGGGTCGGAGCCACCGGGAGCCGCCCTATTGGACCTTATGGGTTCTCGTCGTTGTGGATTGGTGTCGGAGACCACAGGGAGCCGCCCTATTTGGACCTATGGGTTCTCCGTCGTTGTGAATTGGGTCGGAGCCACCGGGAGCCGCCCTATTTGGACCTATCGGTTCTCCGTCGTTGTGGATTGGGTCGGAGCCACCGGGAGCCGCCTTATTTGGACCTATGGGTTCTCCGTCGTTGTGGATTGGGTCGGAGCCACCGGGAGCCGCCCTATTTGGACCTATGGGTTCTCCGTCGTTGTGGATTGGGTCGGAGCCAACGGGAGCCGCCCTATTTGGACCTATGGGTTCTCCGTCGTTGTGGATTGGGTCGGAGCCACCGGGAGCCACCCTATTTGGACCGATGGGTTCTCCGTCGTTGTGGATTGGGTCGGAGCCACCGGGAGCCACCCTATTTGGACCGATGGGTTCTCCGTCGTTGTGGATTGGGTCGGAGCCACTGGGAGCCGCCCTATTTGGACCTATGGGTTCTCCGTCGTTGTGGATTGGGTCGGAGCCACCGGGAGCCGCCCTATTTGGACCTATCGGTTCTCCGTCGTTGTGGATTGGGTCGGAGCCACCGGGAGTCGACCTATTTGGTTTCGTTAAAATGCCATTATGATCTGGACTGGATGTCGTAGGATAAATAGACTTATAACTTAAATTGGGTTCGATAACTCGTGCATGGTTGCATATAAACAAGGAGGATAAAAATAACGTCAACATAAGTTGTGCAATTACAAACATCTTAAATAAATTTATTGTATGCATGATTTAATTCATATGTGTGATTAATCCCAACCAAGTTTTCTTTGTTTGTGATGGCGGAATTTATATTTTATTTGATAACAAATTGAAGAGAATTATGAGGATTAGTGAACAACTTGCATCTATATATACTCATAGAATAATAATATTTTGGTATTATATTGACATGCGATAAGTTATATTTTTTAAAGTATTTTTTAGCTAAATAAAATTTGTGAGTTTTTTCTATAATTTGTTTATTACCTAGCATAATTGTGAAAAAAATCAATCGTTTTATATTTTAATAATATAGTAGTGTGTATACTTTTTATTTAATATGTTAAATAATCAAATTTCAAAAAAATACTTTCTATATCTTTCTCATGTTTTCTCAATCACAGATTGCAATTTTATCATTCACACACATAAAAGGAAGGAAAGTGTACTCAACCAAAAAAGCACGGAGGAAATAAAAAATGTATAATCGTGAGTATGAACAGATCACAAAATTTATTTATCCTAACTATTCAGTATCTAAATTTATCATTGTTAAAAATATTTCAATTCAAAAAATTGTAAACTTGATTTTAAGAAATACAAAAGTAGAAATTATTGTGTCGATAATAATTAACTCGACTACTTTAGGATCTAGAATAATACTCATGAACAAGGATTATTAAAAAAGTGTTATCGTGTATCGTTCTAGTACATCCGTTAGAGACACGTTATTCCTTGAGATTGTAGCCATAGTTGGATTTAAGGTGATTCGCTTCATCCCTAAAAAGAGTATGTCAATGTCGTTATTTCTGGTTGTGACCGTCGTTGTATAAATTTGAGAATATCACTATTAATATTAACAATATATAACATAATGTATTTATGTATGTATATATGTATTCAAGTACACTTTTAATCTGTATACTCTTTGCTTACAAAAAACACTAAACCCAATTCCCTAAAACCTACGTACAAAACTATTAAACAAATTTATCAACTCTCTTCACTTAATGATACTAATTTGATTATTATTCGAGTTTTATAATAGAAACTATCTATCAATTCTTCTACGTTTTCTATGGTTAATTTCCGCTTTATTTAGGGACTGGTTTTTTTAAGATTTGTTTGATTGACAGTGGTTGTGTAGAAGTCGCGTGTAAAAGGCATGTCGGTGATAAGGGTGCAAGTGATGATGAGCAATTGGTCAATGACCAAGAGGGGCATATGGTTGGCCAGTCACTAAGAGGGGATGGTCGAGTTAATTGTAGGCTTGAAAGAAGTTGATAGGTTGGTGGGCTAGGATTTGGATGGACAGGTTGGTGGTGGATAATCGCTTTTGATTATTTTTTCAAGAGAAAATAAAGTCTCTGTGTAATAGAGAGAAAAAAATGGAGAGAATCTTAATTCGCGCAATTTAGACTCAAACGTTTCAACTAGTGCTTGCATACGGTCACTAAACTCTTATGTCTTAAATTAGAGCGTCAATATCAGTAGAATTAGGATCATAGACATCAATGAGTCCCATTACACTTACATACATATGGACTCCCTGTTTTCTGTTGAATCACCTAAATCACTAAGGCCTACCATTGCATGATTTGCATCACAGCATGGCAAGCCCGGTAACGTGTCCGGTGTGCCGAATGTTATGAACGCGGAGCATGTGCTCAGTAGCTGACTCACTATCGGACAATCGATCTCGGCACTCACTTAAACCAATGACTCACTAGTACGATCAATACTATCAATACTACACCATGGCTCATTGCTTTCCTAATCAAATGTTGTCCCTGTAAATAAATGTAAATGATTGTGAGTACTTTTGCTTATTTTTTACCTAGATAAAAGGTGTGTGATTTTCTCATCAAAGGATCATTTTTTAATAACGAAGAAACAATTACATAAGTGTTAATATAAAAAAAATGAAAATAACATTCTCGACTACAAGTCTATGAAAATTTCATAATACGGAGTACGCATTAATAATAATTAAAAAAAAATTACAAATCTAAAATTTATAGCCATAATCCTAAGGATTACTATGTCATGTGCATATCAAAGATGGGTCACATACCCTCCATGGAGAGCAAGAATCTGATCGAGGAGCAAATAAAAGTTCGAGAAGGAGAGGGAGAGGGAGATAGAAGTCAGGTCTGGGATGGGGTTAGTGACGGGATAAAATGTGTGTAAGCATGTATTTTCTAATATATTTTTTAAAATTTTAATTAATGTAACCGTAGTCATTTTCTCTATTTATATGAGATTAGTTTGTGTATTAGGTAGATAAATTGGCAAGGAGTGATTAGTTTTGCATGTTGGGGTTAGTTAACATATTAGAGGCCGATTACACCAAGTTTTTCTCATATCTTTGATTAAAACATAACAAGTTATATGTTCCTATTCATTATCTTGTGAATCATTGTCAAATATCCACTTGTTTAGTGTTTTTGGTTTATTAGTTTTAGTTTTCTTATTGTATACTTCGTTGTGTCAATAATTAGTTGTATTGATACTAGTTAACTACAGAAGTTTCATTTATCTTAGCCAATTGTCTTCTCTCAACCAAAAAAGTACGGAGGAAATAAAACTGTATAAACGTTAGTATGAACATATCACAAAAATTTTTTATCCTAACTATTCAATATCTAAATTTATGATTGTTGAAAATATTTCAAAAATAAATTGGAAACTTGATTTTAAGAAATACAAAAGTAGAAATTATTGTGTCGATAATAATTAATTCGATTACTTTAGGATCTTGAATAATACTCATGAACAAGGGTTATTAAAAAAAGTATTATAGTGTATCGTTCTAGTCCATCCGTTAGAGACACGTTATTCCTTGAGATTGTAGCCATAGTTGGATTTAAGGTGTTTCGCTTCATCCCTAAAAAGAGTATGCCAATGACGTTATTTCCCGTTTTACACTTACTAGATATATTTTCTGAAATCCTTTTATATAACATCCCTAATTTATTCTTTAAATAATTAAAATTATGTAACTTTTCGAGTAATGATGATGTTATGGTTTATTGTCCCATGTTTTATTATTATTCGTTATAATATGTTAAATATTGAATATAGAGAACAATAGTTATTCACCGCGGGTTGTCGATTGATGATTTTTTTGTTGTCTTGTTAATTACTTAATTGTACTGCCTTTTAAGAGGTTCTTTCGCCGAAATGACTACCACAAAAAAAAACTATTTATCAAAAGCATCGTTTTACAAAGTAATTATTATATAATGAAGATACCAAATACATAAAAAAACAATTTGTGTTGGAGCCTATTGTCTTTATTGTTTTCACTTTAAACAACAAGCGATCGGTTGAGATCATGTATTTTTCCTCCACTTCTGATTTTATCTCTTTATTTGTTCATTAAACTATTATAATTGTGGGAAGTCTATTACAATTCAAAATATTACTCATAACTATTTTAATTTACAATAAAGCGGTGATTTGCACAAATGCACCATTACTCCAGAAAAATCATTGGTAAAGTGACATTTTAAGCAAAATTAAGAGAAAGTAATAGGTAAATAATGTTTTAATTTAATTGGTAGACAACGACTTCTATTTGTGTCTAGTCTTTTGGGTCATTTTACCATGTAATATGCTCGTTTGCGAACTAGTTGTAATTTAGCTTTATAATTTGTAATTTGCTTGTAAACTTATAAACCCTTTTTGTAAACATGCTCTAAAGAGGTAGCATTCTAAGTGAAGAAATAATCTCAATGTGTGATGTCAGAGCAAGAAGAGACAAGCCAAGAACGAAGAAGGTGAGGAAGTCAAAGAAAAAAACAAATGAAGAGAGAAGAAGGAGGCTCGAAATGAAGAAAATGCGCAAGGCCTAACCGAGTTGTGGTGGGCTCCGGTGTTGCTAGGTCGTGTTTCCATATTCTGCTAATTCGAGGCCCGTAATTCTCACGTAGCTATAGTAGAAGTTAAGACTTAAGGTACAAACAGAGACTAAGGGGAAATCTCTCAGAACCTTGTCATCTATTAGATCTAGTTTTAATTTTGCATCAAATTTGTAGAAGAACAATTAATGGAAAGTTAATCTTTCCACTCTTGGTGTAATCTTTCCATAATTTGTTAATCTCTCCCAATTTCTAAGACTCTTAATTATTTGTGTTTTGATCTAATATATATCTCCTCTTGGTATCATCTTTATGTTGTTACATTAATGTATTTGGTCAGGACAACTTTGTTTATTATTCATTCAATTAATATTAGTGTTTGATGAGACGTTTATTTTATTGATACATTTTCATAATTAGAGGTTTGTGTGTGATTTATGACTAAATCTGTTTAGATTAGTGGATAAGTATCCTACCCATTAATCATTTGTATATGTTATTAAAGTTCTTTTCTTTTAACTAATTTTGGCTTGTATAGTAGGCTTTAGGATTGGAAAAGGTGAATGAAGATGATTTAATTGATACTCACTACTTATATGAGATTACTTTGTGTATTAGGTAGATAAATTGGCAAGGAGTGATTAGTATTGCATGTCGGGGTTACTTACACTAGTAGAAAAACCCCCTACCATGGCGGTTGTATTAGCTCAATAGTGGCGGTTTCGTAGCGATGTTACTGCTGGGGTCATATAATGTTTGTGTCGGTTGTAAAACCGCCACCATAGGGTAAGCTATGGTGTCGGTTCTAAGTTTGCAATCGCCACTATTGCGGGATCTATTGTGTCGGTTCTAAGTGTGTCACCGCCACTATTGGGTGATCTATGGTGTCTGTTGTGACTATAAAACCGCCACTATATAGTAAACTATGTGTGTCTGTTGTGACTGTAAAACCGCCACTATACAGTAAACTATGGTGTCTGTTATGATTATAAAACCGTCATTATTGTATTGCGTATGGTGTTAGCTTTATTGTAGAAACCGACATATAAAAGTAAATAATCATGTCGGTTGCAATTTAAGAACCGTCACTTTAAATATATAATTTTTTTAAAAAAAAAAATCCAAATTAGCTGGCTGAATTTTGCCAGCACCTCTCCGTAATATTGTCGTTAACCAAATATAAATATAGACGAATATCCTGCAAAATTTGGCAATTAACAATCCAACCAAATGCTTCCTACATTGTCTTCGTAACAACCTTACATCTAATCGAAAAAAGAGTTACATCAATGTTTGCCAACAAAAGATCCAAGTGTACATTCTCATCAGCAACCTCACGCTAACAATCAAAATTTCAATAATCTAATCTAAGCTACATGTTCTCTAAACATTTTGTAGCCCACACCTCTTTAACTTCATTCATATCCTCAAGTGACATGGTTGATCGAATCTCCGATAATCTGCATTTACGAAAATAAATAATAAGAAATTGATTTTAAAAAGAATATATAAACTATTATAAAAATATAATTAAACGAGAAATACCTTCTCAAATTGTTCCTCATTGCCCTTTGAGTAGTAGAATGTTATGTTATACATCCATTTCATGACATAATAACCACATTCGTAATGTTCTGGTTGTTGGGGACACTAAATTTGTAAAATTGTATAGTATTAATTAAACTATATTAAGAATATCATTTGAGATAGTTGGAAAAAAGTAATTAATTAGAGTTGACTTACCTCGATCACTTTAATTTGAAGTTGATTGTTCTTTTTAGCAAAATTACGCCTTCCTCCATTAACACAATGTAAAAGCCAAGCAGCTTTTAGCCTTCCTTTTATGCTCGACTTTTTTTGTGTCCTTTGTTGTGAATCCAAAATATACATAGTGTTCAGCTCCAAGCAAATAACGATCAACATCCAATGATTTCTATGCATTGAAATTCATACATAAAGTTAGTATTAGGAAATAACAAATAATATAAATGATAAAAAAATTTATGAATAATTACCCGGCATAAAATGCACCCATGATATATTTACTCTTTGTGGTAGGTTATAAATCACTAAAATTATCGGCCAAGTACTATGTTGGGTCGGTACTTAACGTCCCAAAGGAATTAATTCCATCGGTGCAAAGTCCTAGTCTTAAATTCCTAGGTTCTCTACCAAAATCTGGAAAATCTCTATCAATATTTCTCCATTGGGGAGCATCAGCCACATGTCGCAATTTACCGTCTTTATTCCTCCATGCCACAATATATGCTCTGCATCCTTCGGATTTGCAAATATACGTTTGAATTTTGGTATAATTGGCAAATACCATAAGGTCTTTGCCGGACCACCTTTCTTACGACAATGAGGATTTCCTTTGAGCTTGTACCTTGGCGCTTTACATCATGGGCACTCGTCTAAGTCACTATAATTCTTTTGGTATAAAATGCAATCCTAAGGACACGCATGTATTTTTTGGTAATTTGTAGCCAATGGACACAATATTTTCTTACAGCGATAAGTGTTAGTTGGAAGCTCATTACCTTTCGGTAACATATCGGACAACAAGTTTACTAACGGAGTAAAACTCTTGTCACTCCACCCATTCCCAGCTTTCAAGGTGTACAACTTTAAAACAGCTGACAAGCGAGTATAGTTAGAGCAACCAGGATATAACGACTTCTTAGAATCACTAACTAAACTGTGAAAAATTTCAGGGCACTCTAAAAAATCGTTTTCTAGGTCATCCATCATTCTATCAATATTCGCATCCTGTACAGTTGTATCCATATCACCACCATCCTCATTAACCTCCTTGAAACTATAAGCCACATCATCAATCTCAATATCATCCACATTATCAACATTAGTCCCTCGATTTATGGCCCTCTTACTAACATTAGTGCCATTATCTTTCTCTCCATGCCATATCCACACATTATAATCTGGTTTAAAACCCTTCATTATCAAGTGGTTTCTCATTTCAATTGCAGAACTTATCTTAATCCGATTCTTACACACGCTACACGGGCATAAAAGTTGTTCTTCATCTCCACATAGTTTTTGATTTTCAACAGCGCGACTAATAAATTCATCAAGCCTTTCCATAAATTTAAAGTCCCGCTTTCCATACATCTAATTTCGATCCATACTCTAATTAATACAATTACACATCAAGTAGTTAGCACCTTTTTAAATATATAATAACTTCAAAATGGAATTATGTGACATACTTAAGTTCATATAAGATATATAAGATGGATCAATGTACTTTCACTACTACAAAGAAGGGCAAAAGAAACCACTTTTAAGAGTCCAGTTGAACATTCAGCCTGGTTTCTTTGACATATCACATCGGTTTTCATTAAAAGTGGTTTCTTTTCTCTTGATAAGTAACCTGTTCCAATTAAACTTGTTTATCTGTACTCTTAAGTGATGGTTAGATTTCTTGTGTATTTTGTTAAACAGGACATTGCAATATTTTTTTATCATGTCAACATGTCATAGCTGAGTATAATGATATAGAGTAGCATCTTAAACACATTGCCTCTACTTGTACCTTAGCTTACTGCTTCTAATGTATTCAACTATATTGTGCTTTGTAATATGCAAATTGTAGTTCAGTAAGTATATATGTCTACGTTTTGTAGAATATTTCCCACCAGTTCCTTAGTAGAGTTATTGTATATAGTATCTACTGGTACACCAGTGACCTAATGTTGCATTTACGAGCTCGTGCGTTTGAAAGAGCAGTAGAGTTAAGCCAACTTATGTGCAATCCAAGTCTTATAGTCACAAGTATATTCTTTTCTATTTTATTTATCTCTACTAGCCCCTGAGATTTTTTGTGAACATCCATGTTTATTTGGCATCTAAAATTTTACAATGACTACTCACAAGTACATCCATAAACACTAGTAGTTTCTTGTACTCTCTTAGTACATTGAATATGGTGTACTTTCTATGTATCTAGTTACTCTCACTCCAATATAAAAACAAGCAAATAAATGTCTTTTAATTTTTTGTATACGTCTTCCCTTCTCCTTCTCTGTTAATTATTTTCAATTTGTATATATAAATTCAATAATTCACTTAGTGTTGATAATTTCTAATAATCATTCTCCATTATTCTTTTTAATGTTGATAATTTCTAATAATCTTTATCCATAATTTCAAATCTAAGTCGTGATAGGTTCCTCCGTACACAAATTCTCATTTTCGACGGAAGTATCCGTCTCAAGGCTTAAGACGGGTTAAATAATGACTCATTTGTATAGATAGGACAAATTTCTTATCATTCCACAGACATTTCATTTTTGTCGTATCCATACAAGTGGAATAGTATTTGACCCGTTTTAATTTAAGACGGATATATCCGTCTTAAGAGAGACTTATTGCACTTAGTAGTATACTCATGACCAGATCGTCAGATAAACACATGGCTTGATAGCAAAAAGTCAATACAAAGGTGATCATATATAGTGGCTTTGGAGTTTATTGGAAAAAGGGAACATGAGTATTAGATGCAATTTGAAACTGCTAAACGTTCATCCAAACTACTTCAAATGCAGAAACAATAATCAACATTAATTAAGTACGCAGTACAACCTTTCTCTCACCAAAATCTCATTGTACCCTCTGTAAATGTTTTAGAATTGTGAATTAATGATTCACACATCATTTTCATATTCCATATACAATTCCACACTCCTAATAAAATAACAAATACATCAAACTAATTTGCAAATTAACACCCAACAATACACCAAATGAGTCAAAAAATACTATTCGCTCACTGGACTACATATTACTGAAATAGATAGTACACAACAACAACAAACATAATTTATAGATGCTATAAGTCGAGTAGTAAGGCGTACCATTGATGTTGTAGCGGTCTCAAGAGTAGAGAAATCGAGGGAAAACAAGGGTAGGAGCGTCGTAAGCACAGGGGAGGGAACAAAGGCCGCGGAATACCTGATGTTGATTGTGTAACAAACGCGGCGGAACGGCGGTTGCAAGTTCAAGAGGAGATTGTTTTTGTGGTGATTGACAGAGAAGTGTTGTCTAGCCTATTATCTGTGGGTACTGGTGATGTGCGGTAGCGTGGATACGTATGGTTAACGGGATACGACGCGGGGTGATTGTGGGGGTTGAAGGGATGGCGGTTGTAGAGGGGCACCGTTTGGGTTTGAGGTTTTATTTATGTGAGGAGGCGCGAAAGTAATAGGGTAAATAGATATAGATAGTTTACCTGATACCAAACTCTTCTTTTTGATATTCGATTAATGTGTTAGATTGTTGTTAAAACCGCCACAAAACTCTTATTGTAACGGTTTTTGAAAAAAAATGTATTGCTATATTTTACTATTTTTAGTGTCATTATTAATGTCGGTTGTACGTTTAACCGCCACAAATTACCTATAGTGACGGTTTTACTTTAGAACCGCCACGAATAATTTTTTTTATTGTAACGGTTCTTAATTAAAACCGCCACAATAGCCCTTATATAGCATAAAAAAAGTGTTCATGCCAATATTTTTTTCTTTTTATGGCGTTTTCTACTAGAACCGCCACGATTATGGCGACACGATAGGGGGTTTTTCTACTAGTGTTAACTTATTAGAGGCGGATTACCTCAAGTCTTACTCATAGCTTTGATTAAAACATTGTTTTTGTGATTCCTATTCATTATCTTTTGAATCATTGTCAAATATCCACTTGTTTAGTATTTTTGGTTTTTTAGTTTTAGTTTTCGTATTTTATAATTCGTTGTGTCAGTAATTAGTTGTATTGATACTAGTTAACTTTAGAACTTTCATTTATCTAGGCAAATCGTCTTCTTTTGTGTTAGAGACTTATTTATCGCATGTCAACTCTTTAATTAATAAAAGACAAAGGATATAAAAGATTATTATATAGAGTAACTCTGGGCATAACGAACACCGAATTTTATTTTCATCACATCATTTAAATTAATGCTATTTTATTTTTATTTCATTTCAAATCATACAACTTGTAAATCTACATGACAAATCTTCTATTGCTTCAAATAGGCATAACATGTGTGTAATTTGTAGGGCAAAGTTTTGAATGTGATTTGTTTCAAGAATAAATCGGTTGGCTAAACATTATTTTGGATTTGGTTGAAATCATTGAAAATTACTTCATTTGGACCTCAATCTTGTGTTCCACCATTGTTGTGGATTGGGTCAGAGCCACCGGGAGCCGACCTATTTGGACCAATGGGTTCTCTGTCGTTGTGGATTGGGTCAGAGCCACCGGGAGCCGACCTATTTGGACCTATCGGTTCTCCGTCGTTGTGGATTGGGTCAGAGCCACCAGGAGCCGCCCTATTTGGATCTATCGGTTCTCCGTCGTTGTGGATTGGGTCAGAGCCACCGGGAGCCGCCCTATTTGGACCTATCGGTTCTCCGTCGTTGTGGATTGGGTCGGAGCCACCGGGAGCCGCCCTATTTGGACCTATGGGTTCTCCGTCGTTGTGGATTGGGTCGGAGCCACCGGGAGCCGCCCTATTTGGACCTATGGGTTCTCCGTCATTGTGGATTGGGTCGGAGCCACCGGGAGCCGCCCTATTTGGACCTATGGGTTCTCCGTCGTTGTGGATTGGGTCGGAGCCACCGGGAGCCGCCCTATTTGGACCTATGGGTTCTCCGGCGTTGTGGATTGGGTCGGAGCCACCGGGAGCCGCCCTATTTGGACCTATGGGTTCTCCGTCGTTGTGGATTGGGTCGGAGCCACCGGGAGCCGCCCTATTTGGACCTATGGGTTCTCCGTCGTTGTGGATTGGGTCGGAGCCACCGGGAGCCGCCCTATTTGGACCTATGGGTTCTCCGTCGTTGTGGATTGGGTCGGAGCCACCGGGAGCCGCCCTATTTGGACCTATGGGTTCTCCGTCGTTGTGGATTGGGTCGGAGCCACCGGGAGCCGCCCTATTTGGACCTATGGGTTCTCCGTCGTTGTGGATTGGGTCGGAGCCACCGGGAGCCGCCCTATTTGGACCTATGGGTTCTCCGTCGTTGTGGATTGGGTCGGAGCCACCGGGAGCCGCCCTATTTGGACCTATGGGTTCTCCGTCGTTGTGAATTGGGTCGGAGCCACCGGGAGCCGCCCTATTTGGACCTATCGGTTCTCCGTCGTTGTGGATTGGGTCGGAGCCATCGGGAGCCGCCTTATTTGGACCTATGGGTTCTCCGTCGTTGTGGATTGGGTCGGAGCCACCGGGAGCCGCCCTATTTGGACCTATCGGTTCTCCGTCGTTGTGGATTGGGTCAGAGTCCCCGGGAGTCGACCTATTTGGTTTCGTTAAAATGCCATTATGATCTGGACTGGATGTCGTAGGATAAATAGACTTATAACTTAAATTGGGTTCGATAACTCGTGCATGGTTGCATATAAACAAGGAGGATAAAAATAACGTCAACATAAGTTGTGCAATTACAAACATCTTAAATAAATTTATTGTATGCATGATTTCATTCATATGTGTGATTAATTCCAACCAAGTTTTCTTTGTTTGTGATGGTGGAATTTATATTTTATTAGATAACAAATTGAAGAGAATTATGAAGATTAGTGAACAACTTGCATCTATATATACTCATAGAACAATAATATTTTGGTATTATATTGACATGCGATAAGTTATATTTTTTAAAGTATTTTTTAGCTAAATAAAATTTGTGAGTTTTTTCTATAATTTGTTTATTTCCTAGCATAATTGTGAAAAAAATCAATCGTTTTATATTTTAATAATATAGTAGTGTGTATACTTTTTATTTAATATGTTAAATAATCAAATTTCAAAAAAATACTTTCTATATCTTTCTCATGTTTTCTCAATCACAGATTGCAATTTTATCATTCACACACATAAAAAGGAAGGAAAGTGTACTCAACCAAAAAAGTACGGAGGAAATAAAAAATGTATAATCGTGGGTATGAACATATCACAAAATTTATTTATTCTAACTATTCAGTATCTAAATTTATCATTGTTAAAAATATTTTAATACAAAAAATTGTAAACTTGATTTTAAGAAATACAAAAGTAGAAATTATTGTGTCGATAATAATTAACTCGACTACTTTAGGATCTTGAATAATACTCATGAACAAGGATTATTAAAAAAGTATTCTAGTGTATCGTTCTAGTACATCCGTTAGAGACACGTTATTCCTTGAGATTGTATGTAGCCATAGTTGGATTTAAGGTGTTTCGCTTCATCCCTAAAAAGAGTATGCCAATGACGTTATTTCCGGTTTTACACTTACTCATACTAGATATATTTTCTGAAATCCGTGTATATAGTATCACTAATTTATTCTTCAAAGAAATTAATTTATGTAATCGATGTTAAGGTTTATATCCCATGTTTTATTATTATTCATTATGACATGTTAAATATTGAATATAGAGAACCGTAGTTATTCACAGCGCGTGGGTTGTTGATTGATGGGTTTTATGTTGTCTCGTTAATTACATAACTATATTGGCATGTGAGGCTCTTTTAATTTGCCGAAATGACTACCACAAAGAAACTATTTATCGAAAGCATCGTTTTACAAAGTAATTATCATATAAGGAAGACGCCAAATACATAAACCCTACTTTTGTGATGGGACCCTGTTGTCGTCTTTATTGTTTCTACTCTAAAGAACAAGGGATCGCTTGTGATCGTGGATTTTTTCCTCTAAATATGATTTTATCTCTTTATTTGTCTTTTTAACTATTACTAGTTTTTGTACCCGTGAAAATTACGGGTGCGTTTGAGGTCATTATGTAAACGTAACTAATGAGAGGTATGGAACATGTTGACAACCTTATTGTGTTGTGCTTATTATGTGGGCAATCAAAAATGTAGCTCATGGATGATTTTTCATGTATGGCGAGAAGTAGAACAACATAACTATTTTCAATTTCACCTGAGTTAAGATATTCGACAGGTAAATACATGTATCAACGTATCAATGTAACTTTGAAAATTGTGATATAAGATTTACTGTGTCAAATGAATATTTAAATTGTTCCTTGCATAGCTTACTTTCATCATTAACCAATGTTTTCTTATTTGATATACAGATTAGTATAAAAGAAAGTGGTTGTATAAACAATTAAAATCTCACACTTTTGGACCGTCGTTGTATAAATTTGAGAATATCACTATTAATATTAACAATATATAACATAATGTATTTATGTATGTATATATGTATTCAAGTACACTTTTAATTTGTATACTCTTTGCTTACAAAAAACACTAAACCCAATTCCCTAAAACCTACGTACAAAACTATTAAACAAATTTATCAAGTATCTTCACTTAATGATACTAATTTGATTATTATTCTAGTTTTATAATATAAACTATCGATCAATTCTTCTACGTTTTTTATGGTTAATTTCCGCTTTATTTAGGGACTGGTTTTTTTAAGATTTACTTTGATTGATAGTGGTTGTGTAGAAGTCGGGTGTAAAAGGCATGTCGGTGATAAGGGTGCAAGTGATGATGAGCAATTGGTCAATGACCAAGAGGGGCATATGGTTGGCCAGTCGCTAGGAGGGGAAGGTCAGGTTAATTGTGGGCTTGAAAGAAGTTGATAGGTTGGTGGGCTACGATTTGGATGGACAGGTTGATGGTGGATAATCGCTTTTGATTATTTTTTGAAGGGAAAATAATCTCTATGTAATGTAAGACCAGTCTAACTCTATTTTTTTCCTTACAATAATACGTGTTTTTTAATGTTTTTTCCCCCCTTGTAGGACGTGATTTCTTATGCTTTAATTTGTTTTGCTCTCATCACAATGTATTTACATAAGGTGTTTTATCTTATATTTGTAGCATTATATATTAATTTTGTGCCGCTATTATAATATTTGAGGTGGTTGTATTATAAATTATGTTAAAGACATTAATTTTTATGCTATTGTTATGTATCCAATTCATTGAAAATAACGAGATATATAACAAAAGAGGGGAGAACATTAAAAAACAACATAAAATTTAGAGTGATGTGACGTTTTTATTTGTCGTGTAACTTACTTTGACAATAAACCCCCGAATTTAATTTTTAGTATTTACTTATTTTTAAAGTGATATAATTTACTTTAAAATAAAAACCCAAATTTTAAGGTTTGTTATGCTCTAATTAGTGATTAATGCTAGATATTTATTCAATTTTTTCTTTTTTCTGTTTAAATAATTAATGATGATGAAGTTGTTGATTAAAATCTACTTTATACTAAAGCAATTCTGATTGCTGAATTTTAGGAAAAGAAAAGGGTAAAGTGGGCCCCACATCAAAAGCTATTATAATTAATTACTCTCTCTCCTCTCCATTTAACCTATTCTATTTTCTTTTCCCTGAAATCCTACAATTTCAACGATTACACAATTCATTAAAGTTTGTATAATTTCATTTCTTTCTACCCCTATTTAAAAAAAACATTTTAGTAAATCTGACCATTTAACAAATTATTGAATATCCATTGCATAAGATTATTAATTTTAATTGTAAATAATTAGTACTCACATTTTAGTATTGAATTTGTAAATCTTATTTACCATTTAACTAGAGACTAAAACAATAATCAGATTTAAAAAAAAAAATTACTCACTAAATATTTTTTTGGGTATTGTATAAAAGTTAGTGTTTTGCTAAAAAATTAACAGCTCTAATATACAGCCTTATGACTTTAAATAGTAAGAAAAAAGATTTTTAAATTATTAGAGATTTTCAAAATTAAAAATGAACAAACAAAAAAAAAGCCATCAACAGAAAAAGTATTAAAATATGTAGCTTTAACATATCAGTAGAAATCATAATCTCAAACTAATAAAAAGATTTAAACTAGAAAAAAATATTCTGAAAAATAAAGAGTTGCAAAAAAGAAAACAAAAGGTTACATGAAAAGTTACATACATTTCAAATCTGCAATTTACAATCTTCATATGTGAAAAAATATCCTCTTTGAAACTATAATTTGTTGATAAAAAAATCGTATATATTGGACATAAAAATATTTTTCTAATGAATTAAGGTTAGAAAATGGAGTGAATGAGGAATATGGGACGATGAGTGAGATGAATGAGCTGTATGGTGAGGTCAGATAGAGGTGAGACGAGGGAGATGATATTAGAGGGAGAAAGAGTCAAAGAGTTGGAGTTAGGTAGGAGACTAGGAATGTGTGTGTACAATCTGTATATTGTGAACACTTGTGATGAAAAATAGGGTTGTCTTATCTTATTAGGGTTGAATAATTTGGGTTGGCCGACCCAATTATTATAAAATACAATTATTTGTGTTCCATTATAATTAATGGACGTTTATACGGATGCATGGATCCAATAATTTAAGAAAATATATTTTTCGAGAATTGTTTTAAATGATAAATTTTTTGGTTAAAATTTACTTATTCCGTCCTGAACATTTGTTTAAGATTGTTTTTGGCACAAGGATCAAGCTTTTGGCACAAAGATCAACGAAATAATAAGGGACCATACGTGATTTTACGTAGTCAATGACAACTCCACAATAATTATATTGAAAAATCAAATTACTCATAGAAAACGTTCCTCATATAAAAAGGTAAACAAACGAATGACACACCCTAAAATGAAAATAGTAAACAAATGACCAAGACATGAGAAATAGATATACTTTGAGATTTTTCTATTTACTTTGTTTATAAAAAAATATTATATATGACTTCCTGAATTTCAATCGTTTGTTATCTATTCGTTTTGGCACAAAGATCAATGAAATGACAAAAAGAAGAAAAAAATATTATTAAACTAAAATAATAACAATTGAGTAATGTACCATATAAAGAAAATAGATTATACATAATGATTGAACCGGACGGGGAAATATTACTTTGCTTAAGACTAATGTAAATAAAGTTTTAAATACGTATAATTATCGTATTAACCAACATTTTTCAGAAGTGATAACCTAAGAATCAACCCGTGCATTTTTTTGCACGTGACTAAAACTAGTGCTTATAGAAAGGAGAATGGTGAAACATGGTCAATTTATCAGGCCTTGTCTTTTATTATATATATAGATATAGATTATTGTGCAAAGTCAATTATTTTTCGAAATCTTAATCATAACTATTTTAATTTACAATAAAGCAGTTTTTTTTTTTTGGTTCAAATAAGCAGTGATATGCACAAATGCACCATTGCCCAAGTAAACTCATTGCTAAAATGACATTTTAAGCAAAATTAAAAGAAAGTAATAGGTAAAGAATGTCTTCACTTAATTGGTAGACAATGACTACATGATAGTGTCTATTTGTGTCTAGTCTTTTGGGTTGTTTTTCCTTAAATAATACTCCCTTCTATTCATAATACGCAAATTCTTATTTCAGACGTACCATTTCCGTCTGAAAAATAAGACGGGATTATGTTGCCACTTTTTCATAAAATGTAACCACAGCTTATATCAACTTGTTTTCAATAGTGGTTACATCTAACTGTAAAGTGGTTACAAAATCCCGTCTTATTGTTTCAGACCAAAATGGTCCGTCTGAAGCAAGACCACCTGTTCATAATAACATTCCCCTTTCCATTTTCATCTATTCACAATACCTTCCCCCTTTCTTTTTTTGATAAACTTTTATACTTATTTTAATCACATAACCCAACAACAATACCCCACAATACCCATATTTTATCTTATTTTAATCACTTTACCCACAACAATAATTATTTTAATCACTTCACCCCATAATAATACCCCACAATACATTTCCTCTCTCCAATCACCTAACCCCACCACAATACTTTACCATATTTAATTACTCACCCTTCATTTTTGGTCCATTCTTAAATGGGGAAAGTTATTATGAATAGGAGGGAGTATAGTTGTTCAAAAGCCGGATTTTAGTTGAATATATCAATGTAATATGTTCGTTTGCGAATTAGTTGTAATTTGGCTTTATAACTCGTAATTTAATTGTAAATTCATAAACCCTTTTTGTAAGCATGCTTTGAGGATGTAATTTTCTAGTTGGGGAAATAATCTCTTTGTGTGATGTCAAAGCAAGAAAGGACAAGTCAAGAAGCAAGTGAAGAAGTCAAAGAAATAAACAAATGAAAAGAAAAGAAAGTATGCAAGGCCTAACCGTTAGGGCAGAGCATGGATCGGATATCCGATCCGAATCCGAATTTCGGATCGGATATCCGATCCGAAAATCCAAAATTTTAGTATCCGATATCCGATCCGAAGTTATCGGATATCCGAAATTTAGTATCCGAAAAAAATGGATCGGATATCCGAAAATCCGATATTTGATCCAAATAACCGGAACCAAAAACTCAATGTAACCAATAAATACAATCAACCAATGTATTAGATTTGAACTAAGGTATCATGTCCAGTACAAACAAGGATTACCTTTTTGCATTAAATATGTAGCAATACTTAGAGTTTTTACAATCTATGTATTTTCATACAATTGATGACAAAACAGACTTTACAATTTTAAACAAATCAAACAATTAAAGATCAAAAGACACAAAAAAGAGATGAACTTTCACCAAGAAATGGAAGCATGCTATATTAAATCAGAAGCTTCAACCAAAAAGAACCCAATTTTTCCAGAAATTTCAAGTTAATCCCAAATAACTCATGATTGTATAACCACAAAGTTGTATGTCTTTGTGAAGGAAATAGGTTGTGAAGGAAATAGGTTGTATAATCAGAAGCATGCTATATTGTTTTGTCGTTATTCCTTGAGTTAGTGATGGATCTGATTATACAAATGGAGGAAAGGAGATGAGGGAGGCATAAGGGGAACGAAGGAAAGGGAGTGAAATTTTGTAGGGTTTTGTATAGGGTTGGGTGAGTGGACTTTTTAGGTGTTTGTAGTGGGTTAATTGAGTGGGTTTTCTTAAGGTCATAACAAATACTCACATCCATCCATATTACTAAAATTTCACGGTTTTTTTAACTTTCGGTTCGGATACGGATATCCGAAATTTTCATAACCGATATCCGATTCGAATCCGATCCGAAACCCATTTTCGGATCGGATATCCAATTTTTCGGATCGGATTCGAATCGGATATCGGATCGGTTCGGATAATCGGATTTTTTGCTCAGCCCTACTAACCGTAGTCTGGGGTGGCTTCGGTGCTGTTAGGCCTTGTTTCCATCTTCTGCTAATTCGAGGCCCGTAATCTCAGTAAGGATCTTATGTCCCATTTGATGTCTCATTCTGTGTCTCACTCCATACAGATCTGACACATTAATTAAGTAATATATATACTGCATATTTTATTCTTACAATAAGTGATGTATCAGAATCTTTATGCAGTGGGACACAGAATGAGACATAAAAATGGGACAGATGATCCTTACTACCGTAATCCTCACGTACCTAGAAGTTAAGCCTAAGGTATAAAGAGGGAAGAAGGGGGGGATCTCTTGAGAACCTTGTCATCTATTAGATCTTGTTTTTATTTTGCATCTAATTTGTAGAAGAAAAATTAATGGAAAGTTAATCTTTCCATTATTGGCGTAATCTTTCCATAACTTGTTAATCCTTCCCCAGTTTGTAAGACTCTAAATTCTTTGTGTTTTTATGTAATATACATCTTCTCTTGGTATCATCTTTATGTTGTTAGGTTAATTTATTTGGCCTGGTTAACTTTGTTTATTATTCATTCAATAAGCGATAGTGTTTGTCGAGAAGTTTATTTTATTCACATACATACTATAGAAATTAAATCTAGTGATTGTGTGAAGATGGTTTAATGAAACATTTTCATGAGTAGAGGATAGAGATTGCCTAATGATTTGAAAAGACAAAGAGAAGCAAGTTACTCAACAAATTCCTAAGAAAGATTAAAGAGAGATTCAAAGATTATGAGAGGTGATTAAAGGATGATTAGGAAGGTTTAAAGAGAGGATAGAGAGATTTTATGTTACTAAGATGATGAAGAAGTAAGAAAGGATAAGGATTGTATTTATGTTAAACACAAAAATCTAGGCGGAGAAAAGAAAGTTGCTGAGCTCGATAAATTACTCGGTCGAGTAACTAATTTACTCGTACGTGGTAAAGGGGACATAAACGATGATGATTATGAAACTTGGACGTATTGGTGACGTTAATGGTGGCGTAAAAAGGGGGAAATGAGGGGGTAAGGGAGGTTTATGTAGTAGTGGTGTATGGTGGTCGAAAAAGGAAGTGTGAATGGTGGTTTGGTTTCATACAAGATTCTCTCCAATAACTGGTGTAACACTCCATGAGAATGAGATTGTCCCATATTAGGAAAATACGAGGCTTGTAATCCCCCTACTACTTAAAGAATAAGTTAAGCTTAAATTTTCCCGCCTAAAACATAAATTGGCTAGGCTTTATATTTATAGTTTATAGTATGTTAGGTAGAAATGGGCCTAATCGTTAGACTAAAATATCAATAAAAATGTAACAAATTATAATTTACACTGTTTTACCTCAAGTTTTTTTATGGTGATAGTTTTTTTTACAAGAATTTTATGATAAAAAGTTATTTCATTTTTTTATGAAGAATTGCATAAGAAAATACGACTTATTATCAGTAAAAAAAATTTATACACTAATATTATCTGTTTCGTGGGAAAAAAACACATTTCCTTTAAATTACTCATTTTCATGACTTTTATGGCTTAAATTTTGTTTTTCAAATATTAGTTATTTAAAATAGGGTTATTTAACATAAATACTCCAAACCATAAGGGGTCTTCTTAAAATACTCTAAACTATACATTAACTCAAAATAAACCCAACTTTAAAATATACTCTCTCAAACTAGAATTAGGTGATCGGCTACCTTCTTAGTCGGTCACTACCATCTTAAAATTTCTGTAATAGTAATATTTTGTAATTAATTTTTTTTTTATTATTCATCATTCTTAAATACCAGTACACCACCACCTCTTAAAAAACCCAACCTCACTAGACAACCCCTCCTCCTTGTGGATCAGCATCACTTTTCTCCTTCCCTCAAATCATCTCTTTACTCTGTGACAGAACTATCCGTCACAAGCTTGTGAGAGTTGTGACAGGTCGAATCCCTCGCTCTCACAAGTGTGCAAGTGGGAGAACAAGTGAGAAATCAATGATTTTCCACTTGTCCACCCACTTGCAAGCTTGTGAGAGGGATCCGACCCGTCACAAACTTGTGACGGATAGTGACCGTCACAAATGAGAATTTGTGTTACTCGCAAATTCTTATTTCAGACGGACCATTTCCGTCTGAAAAATAAGAGGGGATTATGTTGCCACTTTATGATAAAATGTAAGCACAACTTATATCAACTTGTCTTAATAGTGATTACATATAACTCTAAAGTGGTTACAAAATCTCGTCTTATTATTTCTGACCAAAATGATACGTCTGAAGAAAATGAAGTTTATGTTGTAAGGAGGAAGGTGAGGTTCATGTTTGTTTTAACCTGCTGTTATAGGTTAATAAAGGGGGCAATCCTGTTTAAGAGAGATATGGTGTAATATTTGGTTGTAATGATAGTTAAAATAGAGTTTGTAGTATTTTGAGAAGTACCTGAATAGTTTGGAGTATTCTTATTAAATAACCATTTAAAATATGTTTTGTTATAAATAATAATAACTAAGATAAAAAATTTATATATATCCTGCATTTATTGCACGAGGTCTATACTAGTATGGTTATAAGAAGATTTCACCCCCGCACTTAATAACAAGGCCTTGGGCTTTTGAGATTAAGTGAAGACAAACAATATGCTCCTATATACATATTCCATCTTATTAGGATTGTGTTACAACGATGGCGGGTCGGGTTTTTATAACAACTCTTGATTCATTATGTCCTTTGTTAAAAAAGGTACTAGACTTGTGTAGTAACTGGAGAGAAACTTTCCTGGCTTGGCTCATTATCATTGGATCGTGCCTTTTCACATATGCATGTTACTCTATACACACGTTTTTTTTACGACTTTACCCTTATCATTTTTTCCTACCAACTTAATTGATTTTTCATTTATTTATCTCCTTCCCTTCACCTTCGGCGACTACCACCCCTTCTCCGGTTACCCTAATCCGGCATCCCATCTTCCGCACTGAAATTCCTTATGTACAAAAGGTACAAATGACACCCACAAAATTGACTTTTTGTTATTCGTGTTCCGGTGCGGCTATATTGGTCATGCAGTTACATTTAAAATGACAATATGATCAAGTCAATGTGTGATTACATATTTAATATTCTTTTTGTTATTTTTGAATTTTGACATACAAACAAGGGAGGACGACCCCTATCCACCGCAGACGAGTCAGAATCACCATGCCTTCCACCAACAACAAACCCTAATTAATAATAATTGATAGACAAGTTTTAAGAAACATAAATTTTACTAATTGATAACCCTAATAAATTTAATAAAGCATATTAATAATTGCTAAATAGCAAAATTACTTCACTAATTTAAATTACAATCCATTATAAAGTTTTAAGAATAGTTAGATACTTAGATTCAGTTATTGTAGGGAAAAAAAGGTACATATAAGACTTAATTAGTCTTTTTTTTTTAGGGAAAGGGTATTATACGAAAAATTAATGAAAAATTGTATGTGAAAAAGTAATTCTGGTTATTATCGGAAAAACAAAGACAATGACCGACTAACAGACAGTCCATTATCCATCACATTAAGAAAAAAAAAAAAGTTAATAATTTAACTCCTATTGAGATTAAATGTAATTCACGATCCATAATTAAAATTACTTTCGTTAAAAATATTATTGGCTGGAAAGCCTCGGAGAAGTCTACAGACCATATTATACCCAAATTCTCATTATACACAAGTCGGATCAACTCGGATCCCTCCCACTTGCATTTTGTGAGAAGGATTCGGGATCCGACCCGTCTACAATTATAAACGGATATTATCCGGTTGGATATCAATGAGAGGCGCCATTCACCAAATATTCAAAATTATTTCACCACTTGACTCAAAACCTTCAGATTTGAGCTTCGTAACTCATTAATGGCGGAACGATTCTGAACTCGCCCGAGTTTTCATTCTCCTTTCAGAGATGCAACCAAAGATATACATCGATGGATGGGGAGGATAACCTTCCGGGCCCACCAGTTAGTTTCAAAATCAATCTCAGCCGTCCGATTAATTTCCCCTCATCTTCTTCTTCATCTTCATCTTCATCGTCATCGTCTTCGGATTTTCTCCGTAATGTTCAAGCTGCCTTTAAACGACATCGTTCAGTTGGTATATTTTCTCACTCAATTTACTTGAAAATTAGGGTTACTTGAAAATTAGGGTTTTTTCACAGTTCAATTATGATGAATAATTAGTACTGTTTCTCATTTATTTGTTAATTGTTATTGTTGAATTGATTTTGTAGCTAATGTATTGTGCTTGATACTTGATTTTTGAATTGGGGGTTTAGAATTTTAGATGAATTGCGCTTAATCGATGATCGAAATTCGCAGCGAAACGAATATTAGGGTTAATTATTGTGAAATGTGATACTCTACTATGAATTGTTTTACCCATTGATTGTATGCAAATGAGTAGGAAGTGAAGAGTTAGTTAATTAATTCGTCACCAATGTCGTAATTGAGTGTAAAATTTGCATAACTCAGTGACGAAATGTCCGATTATTTATCTAAGAAAACGTTGGATTGTTGTGTGGAATTGAATAGGTACAATGCAATCAACAAATTTGTTGCCAAGACGTAACGTGGCGCCACAAAGGGAGGCATCTAAAAGCTCAGGCTTAGAGAGCTCGCGTTTAACAATAACAACTAAGACGGGTGAGAGGGATACTGTGACCGGTGTTGAAGCTCAGGAAGATTCTTCAATCACACCGCCTTCAATTTGTGGTACTTTGACTAACACTTTTGATGAGAAGTATAGTCCTTTCGGAGGGGGATCACAGGAAGATCAACCGGCAGCTAGGGTAGAAGACGATGGCTTGAATGTTTCATCTCGTGTTGAATTAGAACATGATCACGTTGTTGAGGGTTCAAAAAAGGTCCAATTTTCGTCAAGAAGCAATGTGGTTTCGCAGGGTAATATATGCTTACTTTTCTTTATGTACTCTAATCTAAGTCTAAACTAGGGAGTCTTTCTGATGGTTTATTACTCTTTTCGTGTTCTATATCTTACTGAATTGAGGAGTTGGTGTTATTGTATCGTGATTTTGTGGGTGCATATTGTATTTTTAGTACCTTGCTTTAGTCGGACTTCGGGTCAAGTGATGTACGCGGATACAATTTAAGATATCGGACTTAACATAACTCAAGTTCATAGACATGAGGGCCTTGTCCTCTAATGGAATGCAAGTGATGGGACACACTTCAAAACAAAAATTTAGTCGTATGCTTGAATAGTCGTATATGTGATATATTTAGCATTTCTGAAGTGACAGAGAGAGATTTATGACAAGGAAATATCATACCAAATGATTTCTATGTCTCTTCCCCAACCCCTATCTTGAAAGACTCCAATTTGGATCTTGTAGAAGAGTCCGATTCGGTAGGATTGGGTAACAGATTCCATACCCAGTTCCTTGAGTGTCATTTCAGACACGGATACAATGCTAAAAGTGAGGAACCAAAGTAACAGCTGTTAACTGCCTTATGAATATATACTGGCGTATGCAAATTTGGATTTTGCATCCTGTTTGAGTCAGTTTAGATATTGTTTTGTTTTGTTTTGTTGCTTGTTCTTGTCATGTTTAAGGGCATTCGCAAGGAGTTAAGTTAATTATGGTCTTCAAGATGTCTTAGTGTTGAGAATTTACATTCTTTTTCAATGTACCTAAGCTCTAGTGAGCATTATGAAGTATGGGGAACGTACCTTTCCTTTTCTTCAATCATGCTGCCAATGCAGGGGCAGATGATCAAATGGCTTCAGGAATGGACAACTTATCTTTTCTCTTGGGTTCACTTAAATTGACAGAAATGGAATGGGAAGCTAACAATCACGTAGAGCCGTTGAATGCCCGTAATAATGAACAGAAACTACTGAACCCTCCGACCACTGAACCAAATGTTGTTTCAAGGGCAGGTGGAACGTCTTCGTCAGTAGCGCCAAAAATGCCAGCCCCTCAGAACCAGCTTCATCACCTGAGAAATTTTCTGCAGAATGATGGGAACTACCCCATGACACAATCTTCCATTGTGGGATCATCTTGTGCCACCACCACGTCTGTTCATGCGTCATCAGCACCAATCCTCAATTCAAGGACTCGATCTTCACGCCCTCATCAAGATGGTACGGCTGTGGGGCCGTTAACAGATGCTAATGTCACAGCTCATAATGCCATGGGAATTGGAAGCATGGCCATTGCTGATAGGGCAGTCAGTGGTACGCATGCTTCCAGCTCTGCAAGCAATTCCTCAATGAACACTAAGGAAGTGCCGCAAAATAGTTTGCGAGTTCAAAGCCAACCATCGAATAACCCACCTCAATGCCAAAGTCAGTCTGTAAAAGAGGATGGGTGTCAAATCGACAATTCAAATATCCCGCCACCTTCTTCTTCTGCAGAGAACCAGTCATTGAATGCAAAGCAAGAACCTGTTAAATCAGAGAAACATGAAAAAGCACCATCACGGAAGAAGGGTTATGATCCTGACGTGTTCTTCAAGGTGAATGGAAAATTTTATCAGAGACTTGGCAAGATAGGAAGTGGTGGAAGCAGTGAGGTTCACAAAGTCATTTCATCTGACTGTACAATATATGCTTTGAAAAAAATCAAGCTTAAAGGCCGTGATTACGCAACAGCTTTTGGGTTTTGTCAAGAAATCCTGTATTTGAAAAAGTTAAAGGGGAAGAATTATATCATACAACTGATTGACTATGAGGTAATTGCTTGATAATGAACATGTATTATTTGTCAATGGCAGATAGGGTTTCTTCCCACAAAGTTGGCATATTATTATTGTTTTTTTTTTAATTCATGTTTTGCGTGCTCACATCCCTGACTTGAGTCATCTGCATAAACTGACACCATCATTCTTGTGTGTATGATATTTTTGTCCGCTTTATGATAGATGAATGATGATATAGGGACTGTTTCATGACCTCAATCATACACGATACCGAAGCTTATATGTTCTTGCTGCCGATACCTCTTGAAATGAAAACTTTAACAGTATCACTCAGTACGACTCTTTGAAGTTAATGAATGCAAGCATGCTCTCTAGGATGAAACACATTAAATTAAACTGCTACTTGCTGTTCTTGCTTTCCTCTGTTTCCCGTATTCACATTTTATGAATTAGGTACAGTAACTCGTTCATGTACTCCTGTCTTTATACCCTGTCTTCTCCCTTGGATCTGTGAAGTCATCTTTATCAATTTTGTATGTTAGGTTACAGACAAAGCTTTACTTCAAGCAGTCATGAATGGCTCCATCAGTAACAAGGACAACAAAGTCAAAGACGATGGGTTTATTTACATGGTCCTTGAGTATGGCGAAATTGATCTGGCTCACATGCTTGCACAGAAATGGAAGGAAATCGAAGGCTCCAACACTAGGATAGACGAAAATTGGCTTCGTTTCTATTGGCAGGTTTGTGTTTTATTCTCAATTTCATGGAAACTAGATAGTTCGTAGTAGTTTGCGCTGAAGATACTTTCTGCTTATGTGAGGTGTACTGACTGCCTTGGTGGCACTTCGTCAGTTTCCGTAGCCAATGATATTTTATTTTATATGCATTTATTTGAGACCTTACCAAATGAATTGACATGCTTAATAACTATTTCAATGTTGGTTGTATTGGCAGCAAATACTTCAAGCTGTGAATACAATTCATGAGGAGCGTATAGTGCATTCTGATCTGAAGCCTGCTAATTTCCTCCTTGTAAAGGGTTCATTAAAGCTCATAGATTTTGGGATTGCTAAAGCTATAATGAGTGACACTACCAACATTCAACGAGATTCTCAGGTTCTTTTTCCCCTCTAATTTCAGTAATTATTGTATGAGACGGTCTTGCAGTGTGAGACAGACCACTTTTATAAAAAATACTCTCTTAATAATTGCATTGAATGAATGATTTTTTTTTTCTAGGAAAGGACCTATGTTGACCCCACAGCTGTCTCGATGACCCGTTGGCGTTTCTAGTATGGACCTATGTTGTGAAACTGAAATCTGATATACCCAGCTGTCGGTTTTATTGTGCAGGTGGGTACGCTAAGCTATATGTCCCCGGAAGCATTCATGTGCAATGAAAGTGATTCCGACGGTAACATAATAAAGTGTGGTCGACCATCAGACATCTGGTCTCTTGGTTGCATTCTATATCAGATGGTTTATGGCCGAACACCCTTTTCAGAGTACAGGACATTCTGGGCAAAATTCAAAGTAATTACAGACCCTACACATGAAATTACCTTCAGTCCAGTTTCCAACCCGTGGCTTCTGGATCTTATGAAGAAGTGTCTTACTTGGGACCGAAGTAAGCGATGGAGGATTCCGCAGCTTCTCGGACACCCCTTTCTTGTACCTCCTGTGCCAAATCAGCTATCACCTCCACAAGGACAGAATCTTAATTCTATTCAGTTGATCGCTGAATCTTGTACAGGTAATGAGAAAGCCTCAAGTTTATGTTCAGAGCTCCAACGGCTACTTGGAGATACAACGTCAATGTCTCGAGACCAGCAAGTTATGGTACTATCAGAAATTTCAAACATTTGTCTGCAACTTCGCGATCAAATCACTTGAGCCTGTAAAGTTAATTGAGTTTGGAATTTACATTATGCATTGCTACCAGTAGAAAATGGATATGGCGTGTTATGTCTTGTGTATAATCTTATGATGTGTTTATTTTGCTTCCATTTTTACTAGAATGGCTGAATCCCAGAGTATATCAGAGTTGTTGTACGATAACATTATCATGAAAACGAGTCTAATGAATTCTTTTCGAAGAACAGTTGACGATAGGCCATATGTTCAAATTACGTCCCCTCTGTATTTATATTAACTTCGCGTCTCCGCTCACATAGAATCGTGTTCGAGTTTTGGCAAGTACTCTTATTAGAAGGGTGCTTTATAACTAAGTTTTGGTTATTGATCATTATCTTTATCTTATTGCTAAAGAATCTATTGTCTCTCGTTAACGAGAAAGACTCGTAGGAAATGTCGCCTCCTACGCAATGAAAAATATGATTTTTTAAATATAAATTTCGATAATTTAAGGCAAATTCACGACCCGACTCGCGCTTACTCAGGCATTGATTTCGTACTCTCTAAATTAATTAGACCGATTAAAGCTTGACCTGGCCTTGAAACAGGGCTCGGTTTTTCAAGGTCAAAGGCCCGTCAAAACCCGACCCGATATTTTCAACCTATTGAATATAGTTATTTGATATTTTAAACTAAAATATTTACTCAAAAATAAATTTTATATAACTTTTACACGGAGTATCATTTAATTATTAAAAAATTAATAATTTTTTAATAATGCTTGAATATAAGTATGATAACTAGTGAATATTAATTATATTATTGCTACTAAACATAAATTAATTTTTTGTTTTTTCGGCTTAAAAATAATAAAATAAAAAGACATAATAAACATTTTTTTGACCCCGTATTCTGACAATAGCCTGACCCGAGAGCCCATTTGACCCAACCTGTATAATATGGCACGATCCGGAACCACTCCGCCAACCCGTTTCACAGGCCTACCCTAAATCAAGCCGAGGACAAATCGAAATCGAAAGAGAGCTATACAAGAAGTAGAAATACGTAGTACGTTGTGACAATCTTATATTAGGGTAGGTCTTTCTTATCTACCAAAAGAGAATTCATATACAAAGTAGTAATATATTTCCTAATACAAATTAAATTACTTTCTTATAATTACAGACTTACAAGAGTTTTATAGTACATATATTATTCTCTGGGAACTTCCTCATCAAAATATTCACAAAAAGTTTATGCAGCCTCTAGTTACTTCTTTATCAATGAAAACCGTTGTATGCTTAAAACCCTTAACTAGCGGTCGCAAACGAGGCAGACCTCGAAAATCCTATGCTATTGGGCGCGACAAGTTATCTAGTTTCATACCCAAAAGAAAACGTTCCAAAGTTTGCAAGATCGTTCCCAAAACTCTCGAAAACAAAAGGACTGAAAATATCGTCAAAGATGAATTATCGACTGAAGTCGAAACTATAGAATCAACTTTATCAAGTCAAGAATCATTAGATGAATCGCTTCCTTGGTTATGTCAATTTACCATACCTGGTTCAATCCCGGATATTGATAGTTTATGCTCGGATCCTAATATACTTGTAAACTTTTTTGACAATTTACCGCCGTTTTAAACTTTCTTGTACTCTATAACTTACCTTTTTGTATAATTTGAGTAATTACTTTCATGTCTAAACAGATGGACTTCAAACCCTTGTTTTCTTTTTGCTTATTCCAAACAGAAATAACACAAATACGTGTAGGCGGCTTCTTCGTTAACTAATTTTAGACGAATATGAACATGATTTTCTTGTGATTTGGATTCGTTTTACACACGCCTTACACGACACTAATTTAAATAGGCAGTACAATATAGGTATCAAATGAATTGATGTCTTTTCAAATAAACCACATAAGGGGGCCAAAAAAGAAGATAATCACAAAAGGTTTTGTACTCCGCATTAGGTAATCCAAACATCGTAACTCTTAAAAGAGTAATATCCTATGAAAAAACATCCACGATTATTAAGAGACAAACTCTCATTTAAGACGGGGATATCCATCATAAACTTAAGACAAGTCAACTATATAAATCACAAAAGCAGAATGCATAGGGAAAAACAAAAAAATCCGTCTTAATTAAGACTAGCCGTAAGAAAGAATACTAAGAATGTTTCAACACTTTCTGCGGCAACGCATTGGAACAAATTGAATATTCCAAAATTTTGGGTATAATTTTAATTCTAAACTAAACTAAACAAGAGGTATTGACTTTGTTTCCTCGAAAATGCAACAATGTTAAAACTTAGGAGGGAGATAATTGTCTCGTCAAATACTCAGGATGGAAACATTGATGCTTGGACAATTGCAAAAATACAGGGAAATCACTCTTTTCGCTTTTCTAGTTCTAGGGAATAAATATAATCTGCACATACAATAAAACAAGGATTTGACTTCTAATGATAAATCAAGAGTATAAGTACGAACTTGAGTTCAGAAAAGCGAGCCCCTTGTGGCGGAGACTGTGATCAGTCCTCATTAATGTGTTGAAGTTTGAAACGGGCTTCAGCTCGAGCTTCATCGAGTTTGGCTAGCAACTCTTTCATAAAGGGGGTGCTCGTACCATGAGTCACTCTTAGTGTATCCAGCGCCTTTGTCAACGATTTAACAGAATTCTCAGTTTCACCAAGTAACCTGGAACGTCGACTTGGGTGTTAATTACAGTCATTTCGTTTTTTCAGAAAGGGTTGTTCTAGGGTCGGACGGCTTTGGAACAAATCAATATTTGGGTCTTTCAAACATGGACAAATTATTGATCGGGTCAATTTCAGGGTTTGGGCATTCGAGTGTTATCCGGGTTATTCATTTGGGTTATCCGGGTTCTGTAGGTCATTCCAGGTCTAAAAAACTCGGGTCAGTTATGCTTGTGATTTTGGATCAAATCAATTCCGGGCATATTGTGGCTCTGATAATGTATCATCATAGAAATGTTCTCTCTAAACTTTTAGGCATGTGAATATTACGGCTTTGATTGGGAAAAAATATACTTTACCATTCTAGTTTACCGCAAGTGTAGTATTGTAATCCAAGCATCGGATGGCAGCCAATGTAAACCTCTGTCAGTGATGTGCCAGAATCATCAAATGAGCTTCAAAGTTATAATAAGAGAACAAAACATTCGATAATAGAATATAAAACACGATAGTAACGGGGATAAATAGGCTTACTTTCATATGTCGGGATGGTCAGCCTGCAATAAAATAGAGCCTCCTTCCAGTTTTTCAGCTCCATGAATATCTACAAATAAATAAATGCAAGAAATTAATTACATCAGCATAAAAGTTTTACACTAAAATTTTGACAGTGGGATTTTTTGATATTTTAGGCTGAACAAAATAATTCGATGCAAAGTCAGTCATGCAGGCTTTCAAAGATAAACCTTCAAAAGACTGTCACGTGTGCGCATTAGATTAAGAGAGAACGGATGGCATAATTTCTGTTGTAGTTCTTCAACCATCTTGAACAGTGTACTGGCTTTGTCGTTATCTGAATTTCGTCAAAGACCAAACTACTTATTGGAAAGATAGATAGAGCCATCATCAAATGCACAACCACATGACTGTTAACGAATAGAATACCATATGGCATAATAAGGTACTCCTTATGATTTTGCGATAAGATATAGGAAATAGACGTTAGGAAAAGACTATTACTAGGACTTGTTTAACAGATATGAAAGTAGATGATTGGTCTCCCAGTTCAGAGAAATGCAGGAATCTACAATTAGATCTGCCAAACGGCTAAACCGAGTCGGGTTCATGTCATGTCAGTTCGGGCTGGGTCAATTCGGGCTTGCAAGACTTTGGCTCAGGTTGAGTCGGTCAGGTAATTTCGGGTTCGGGTGATTTTCGGGGTTGTTATTTTCAAGTTATTTAGGGATAATGGTCAGTTTGCAACAATAAACATTCATGTTGGGTCGGACGGGTCAATTTTGGCAGGTCTATCTACAATACACTAAAAATATTGTGTACATGACAAGAGCTGCTATTCCTGAGTTCCAGAAAACATCAAAGGATACTTCCCGCAGTTAGTGAAGTTGAAGCCTTCTCTGACAAGGTCTTCACTTCAGTTGCAATCTGCTTAATATCTTCCAGTTTCCTAACACGGCCACATTGTTGGCATGTGAATGACATTTTATCTGCGGATACAAAGAGAAGTTAATAAGCACTCCTTTCAAATGAATTTCATACGTTTGATTAAAATATACCTCACATATATTAAAAAAAATGTATGGAATTCATTTGAATCAAAGAAGTAGCCATGTAAATTGTGTTTAATAATTTCCGAAGAGAACATGTACCTGAGTCTCGAAGCAGAAAACCCAAGCAACTAGCATCATCACATCTATAACCCTCCAAGACTGCACTTTCTCGGATATCATCATTTTGTCCCTATTAAGACAAAAATATCAAGTAAATGAAAAATAACATGCTTTAATACTACAAATGAGTGTGATCAATCATCAATGTGCAGTATAACAGTTTTTTTTAAAGTTTATCACTTACCAGTTTCATGCAGCGAGGACACGAGCATGTGAAAAGGTACTGTTCCCTTAATACTTTTTGCCTTGTCATGGTGCTTCCAGCAGTTTCTATATAGCTGATTAGGACCTTCAACAATCAGCAGCATAAGAAGAGATTATAGTGAAATAAAAGTAAAAATGCGCACATCCACCTACTAAGCTCGTGGTCTTGAGAGTTGATCTTAGAATCGGTTAACGTGTCTAGATCACGCCTGTCATGCTGTAAATGCGGTTGTGATGCAGTGTCACGAGTCGCAACCGATATTATAAACCACAACTAAGATACTAAGCTAGTAAGCTATGTCTTTCTGAAACAGCTCCACTATATTGAATATCTTGACTTGGCATCACAATTTTGCAATGTTGCCTTATGCCATTTAGCAGGTTACAAATATCACTAGTTGGACTATATATTACACCATCAGAAAGCTTAGAAATTTCCAGGATTACATAAGTCGAATTTCTGTAAATTCAGCGTTACTCTAACCTATATTAATTGAGTTTGTAAGAGCGGAAAATGAAGAACATGGGTAAATTATATTCAGTACCTCAGTACCTTTAGGAATATGTTGCACAGCACGAACCACAGAAACCCTTTCCTCAAACACTAGTACGGAATTAGGCAAGCAGCTGAAAGACGTAGCCAATTAGCACTTAAATTTCGAGCAATTGCTAAGATAAGCAACAAGATTTTGAAAGAAAAATGAATAACAACCAGCTACCTGTGATTAATAATGGAGACTACAGGATATAGCCCTGTACCCAGCGGTCTCAGTTCTGAGTCACAAATACTGTGAGCATTGCATGCGAGCTGCAACAACAATAAGGGTTAGCTGAGTATAGAGAGCACGAAAGTTGTCCTGAAAATCTGTGCTCTTTTACCCTCAAGGACACCATGAAAATCCATCCATTGCGAGTTTTGCAGCACATTTTCAAAAGACGGCGATATCAATCATATGCCACTCACTACAGCTTAAGTGCTTATCGACTGAAAAATTCTAAGAATAAACAAGTTCAGCTCTAGATACTATAGTGTTTATGTGTCTTAGTGTCAAAATCCTGATTATACTCAATTCAGATTGATACAAGCTAGAAAGTTTCGAGAGTCAGCAGAAAACCTTTGAAAAATTCTTTGCAATTTCTTTCAGGTTCAGCCCTGGCCAACGAAGTATAGCATTAACAAGGTTGGCCATCTGCGCATATAATACCAGCTGCTTTTCTTCAATCTCAGACATATCTGAAGGGTACATAGTTAAGAAAAACCGAGGATAACAAGTATTTTATTTGTATAATAAAAGAGATCGTCTTCAATTGACTTGAAACAGTAAAAACAAGAAGACCATCTACAGCTTTATGAAAATAATTATTTAGATTTGTGGTCAAATAAGAACAAGCTGATGAAATAAAGGCTAAAATATGAACTTAACATTGGTCTCGACTACGCCATATGCTTAAAGCACAGAAAAAGAACTTATAGAACCTTAGGTAAAAGGATACGAGATACCAAGGCCTCCACTAGACTGTAATTGTCGGTCACAGTAGCTGGTATAACCTGACAAAATCATTCATCACTCGGCCATCAGATTATAAACGTATTTCAAAACAAAAGCAGTAGTATCTAATTATTAGATACTTTTCAGCCACGACATTGACAAAGGATAGAATGACAATATGACCATATATGAAACAAGCATTGCTTTGCCGGTCTTAGATATTTGAATTATTGATAAAATTTGATGCTCTTTAGAGATATAAATATACAAGAACAAGCGGGAAAGTTGGAAATTTTACTTTTTCAGTCGTCTGCAACTTCCTTTTCAAATAGAGCTTCACCATCAAGCGGATTGAGGGTGTGAGGTACTTTAGCTTCTCCTTTTCAATGTTTGAGAGTGCCTGGCATTCTACACGGTGCAATTTCCAATCTTTTTTCTGACAGAAGAAACAATAGCACCATATATTATCCAGCAAGGCAAATCTTAAAGCACATAGGAGTGGAAGTCACTTTATCTTGTCTCTCTAATATGAGTAAATATACAACTTAAGTCATAGATTAGATACCAAGGGACGATTTCTGAGGGAGATTTCCCACTATCAGGAGACAAATATCGAAAACGAGGAGAATGTAGAGCACAAGATAAATGTACTAATCTACTATCAAAAACGAAGTAACACAAATTTGATATACTCCTAGAGTCCTAGCATCGTAGTTCAACTGTTCAACCGAAACATGATGTCTGTCTCAAAACTGACTAGTAACAATGATCGTTAAGAAGTGAGGAACACATCTTGGGAAGCGACAAAAATACATCTTTTCTTCCGGAAAAATGTAAAAGGCATCCTAATGGCTCTAAATATTTGTTGCCCACAGATTCACACGCCAAGTTCGCTTATAGATTTCCTCTTTATTCTATCAGATTCATATTTATAAACAGCATTCCCCTACTGTGTTATGGACACCCCCAAAATAATGAGGTAGGGGTTCGGATATACGCAACCTTCTTGTTTTGCGTATTATAAGACAAAGATCTATTTTTAAATGACCCATGATGAAAATAGCGTCGAAAATCACAATATATGAACAAGTATTCATAATAACGAAAAACGGTGGAGATAGTTTAGAATGCCATTTTCCTATATATCATCAGAACAATCAGAGAATGACATTGCAAAAACTAAACAATGAAATACCTGGCATGAACTCCCACAGTACCAAACAGCATGACAAGCGGAACATTTCTTCAGATTACCAGACACAAAACAAACATCACATCTCGACACACTCGACGAGTTGTTTGGAACGGAAACATAAGGCTCTTGCCTTATAATCACCTCGCCTGCAGCGTAAATGCTGCAATATCAGAAACTCCAACCGGGTAAAAGCTATTCCCATATCCACTTATCCATACATATAAACAGTACAATCTAATAATCTACAGTTGGTCACCCTTCAAATGGGTCATTTTCGTCTGAAACAATAAGACGGGGTTTTGAGATCACTTTACTATCAAATGTGACCACTTTTGGAAAACAAGTTACCATAAGCTGTAACACGGACCATTGTGGTTACATTTGAAAACAAAATGGTCACAAAACCCCGTCTTATTTGTTTCAAACGGAATTGGGAATTGGACGTCTGAAACAAGAATTTGTGAATATCTATAATCATCCTTACGGTAAATCATGTTTCAACTAAACCAATTTCATTGTGTGTAGTTTTGCTCCCCTGTAACATAATAACAAGTGCCAACAAATTGATACCCCTTTGTCGGTATGTGTCAATCATTTGTTAAACTTTTTTTTTAATTCTTTGCGAGTGGTATTTTAAACAAGGTAAACAAACGACAATATACTCAAATATGACCGTTGTACGGCATACAACGGCCTCATATTATTATGTTACGCACTTATGCACCTCATTTAACGATCACAATATTAGCTATGTTGTATCATACAACCTGTCTTATGTCAATCAAGTAGTATAAGTAATATTCCCCCCTCCCACTTTTATTGCACAAATTCTCATTTAAGACGAGCAATATCCGTCATAAGCTTAAAACGTGTCAAATACATACCTAATCATCCCACCTATTGTTTAGAAAATACCAAAAGTTTTGTCTTTAGTAACGCCACGTGTTAGTATTTGACCCGTCTATAATTGAAGACAGATGTTGCAAATTTCCTAACATAATACAGTATATATATAATATTATAATCTTAATTCTTGTAATAATCAAATAATCAATTATAAAACCAACCTTAAAATAAAGAAAATGACAGTACAATACAAAATTGAAAATAGAGTAAACTGTAAAAGTAATAAACCTGGGGTAAAATCCTTGGTGGTAAATAAACAACGGCCTTTGTCGGGTAAATGTGAGAGAGTGAGACCATATCCTATTAAAGCAGTTTGCAGCTCCGAATCCTCCATAGTTTTCCTCTGTCTAAACTTCTCTGGAATGAAGAAGAAAGGTAAAGACTTTGGTCAATTAGAAAAAATAAGATAAAGTTATGTTGGGCCGTGTATGCAAATTAAATTGTATATTGGGCTGTAAAATGAAAGTCCACTCGGATGTAGCGGGACGGGTATAAGTGGATAATCCACCTGTCTCAATTGGAACGGGTATGGGTAGAGCTTTAGCGATAGAGCTGATCAACTTCGGCCCTACCCGTTTGGCCCGCAATTTAAGCGGGCTTGGACAATAAAAAATTTAAAAAATTATTTGACGGACGGGCCAAGCCCGGCCTGCTATTTTTCGTGGGGGATATGGACATGATTAAGAAGCCCATGGTCAAGCCCGCTAAACATATATAAAATTAAAAAATTATGCTTCATATAAACAAAAAGTTAATAAAGTAAAAATATACAACAAGAGTAAATGAAAATAATCATGTTTAATTATACAATTTGTATATGTTAAGTTGAGTTTGCAATGTTTTGGTTAATTCGGATATATGTTAAGTCTACTTTAGCCTTAATTTTATTAAAAAATTAGTTTACTATATTTTACATTCAAGCCCGCAAGCCCACGGACAAGCCCGCTAGCTTAAATTAGGCGGACATGGACAACCCTAGTAAGGCCGCTTAAGCGGTCTTGGACAAGGCATATTAAGCTAACTGTACATTTTTTCAAAGATAAACCCGACTCATGTCCGTCCAAGCCCGCAAACGATCACCTCTATTTAGCGAGTGATGTGGTGGGTACAACTACAAGAATTCACCCATCATGGGTTGTAGGACGGGGTGGTTTTACGTCATACCCCAACCCTTCTAATACCCGCCTACCTTAGTATTAAAATAAGTATACCCGTATATATTATTATGATTTTCAATAATGTTCTTTATTAATTTTTAATGAAAATCTTAAACAAAAAATATATAAATTAATTTTTTTGAATTTCATAGTGTTTAGAATACCTTTTATTAAAAAGTATCGACATAAGTTATGGTATAGGTAGTTGGTGGGTAATGAGGCGGGTACGGATCTATATATTCATCTGGCAGGGCGGGTACGGGTATGCAAACTTGTACCCGCTATGGGTGATGGAGGCGGGGGAATGAGTATGAGAATTGTTGGGTGGATACGGCCTACGGATACCAGAGGGTCTATATCCACCATCGCCCCGCTCCCAATGACAACTGTTTTTGTCAGTTCATAACTTGAGCCTGGGCACAAAAAAAACTTATTTCGGATACCTTACAGATTTCAGATATGGCCATATGGGTATGAAATTCTTGTACTTGTCAAATAAGTATTATTTGATACTCCGTATAAGTTATTTGGTAAACCAAACGCTTCATTTTAACCCCTTAAAATTTAATATTAGTTCATACTCTTACAATTGTTAGGTAGGTAATCGAGTAAATCCAATCCATTTATGACAACCTGTATAAAACTAAGTGTGTTACTTGTGTCGAGTTCGTAATTCTAACTGGACCCATTTAACATCGTGTCGGGTTTGTTACAAACCCAATTTCTAAAATGAGTTACTACATGTTAAGCCTAACCAGTGATGTCAGAGTTGTATCGTATTTCCGGGGGGATTCGTGTCATGTTTTCTGATCGAATACTTATTGTCAACTCTTAAAGTAGATATGACAAAATTGACCATAATGCAACACCCAAAGTAACGACATGAGTCTGATTCGATTGCATGTTCATTGTAGCACGCTTACCACTACTATTATCCTGTATCAATAATAAGCCGACCGATCCAATTTATCCCAAATTGCCACAAATATGAAATAACCAACTCAAACCGACTCAATCTTCACCAACACGATGATCCGTTTGCGAGTGTATCACGCCATGTTCTTTTCAACTGATAAGAGATGAACTAAACTGAATTGAATGGCTAAGCTGAGCTAAATAAAACTAGATAAAGAGTTAATTTGTGAAAAAAAATAAAATGATCTAAGAATTGAGATGAGTTAAACCGAAACTGAAGCGAGTTTACAAAACCTTAATCTAAAGTCTAAGACTCTAGAGTAGAGCTGGACAATTGTGCGACGCACCCCAACCCACACTGGCCCGCCATGCGCCCACCGGACTGCATTTTCTCTGGCCCGCTGACCCACTATGCTGGCCCGCACAACCCGCTTACCCAAATCGGGCTGGTCCCGGGCTCCATTCTCCCTGGCCCACACCTCCAGCCCGCCCATGCCACACTAGCCCGCACCCATTTTTAGTCATTTTTTCCTAAGCGGACCGGTCAGGGCCACCAAATCCCCAATCCAACCCGGTCCAACCCGCACCCATTTGGCCCACAGTGCGGGCTCGGGCACCCTTCCTTATAACCCAACCCGGTTTTAACCCGGCCCACTGTCCACCTCTACTCTAGAGTATGTTGAGTTGTTGGACGTCGTCAATGATGGGCTTCTCCCACATTATCGAGGCAGTTGAACTACTCCCCAAAATATCCCGCGTCAACATTAACTTTAACAATCCACACCTCCGTCGTTTCACTGTAAACTCCACCAAATTCACTCTCATGGAATCTGAACCGCTCACTTTACTCCTCGCCGGAAAATCAACGGCTGAGATTCAACTTACTTCATCTCTAAAGTCCAATAACTCCCTTAAACTTACTGATCACGCTAACCTTCTCCTTCTTCTTCACTCCGATATCGATACAACCGATGAAACGCCGTCGTTTGATGTCAACTCTTACTTCAGTTCTCTCTTTACGACGCGTTTCGGTCGGTTTCTTCTCTGGTCTTCTCGCTTGCCTTCTACACACGACGTCGTTTCGCAGTTCGTTCTCTTCTCCTCTTTTTTCGAATTATTATTGTTATTTACTCACTCAGTAGTCAGTACTAATAATTTATTTACGTTTGATTTAAATACGGTTCGCAGATAAAAAAATGAATGAGACTGATTTGTTATATGAGACGGTCGCATAATATACTTAAGAGTTAGGCCTCAAAATAATGCTTAGTTATTTTATGTATTTTGTGTTTTTTTTAACTTCATTTTTATTTCATTTTAATCATTTGTTTAATTTTGATTAAAAATTTGGCTCACAAAAAATAAGAAATAATAACTTCGTAAGTAAATGACTCGCTTCCAAAGAATAAAAAAATGTTAAACTTAGAATTAAATCTGAAAACGTAGTGTATAGTTATTTTTCTATGTTAACAAGTTTTTACGTCTCAATTATTTGTTTAACTTGGATTAAAACGTGGATTAATGAATCGGTTCTAAATAATAAAATGCTTAAACAAATGCTTGTGACGGAGAAGTAGTATTTAGTGAGCTATAAGCCTATAAGCGTATACGTCTATGACCTATAGGTTATGTACGTTTAAGGTCTTAGCGTGAGACGGTCTCTCGGAAGACTTACTTGAACTTTTTGAAATATTTTTGTGCAGGAATTTTGGCGAGCTTCCTTTAGGAGCAGTTTGTGTGGCGGATGTTCAATTTAAAGGACGAGGTTTGAGCTCGGAATTAGCTCTATAACTCTATTAATTACTTTCAATAGTTATTTATGTTGTATTGTTTGTTGTAGTTTCAGTTGAGTGAATTTTGGTAGTTTGAATTCAGTTAAGTATATGTCCTAGTCAGTAATCTTAGTTATGATCAAATAAGTTGCCAAAACTATAAATTCGACACTGGAACGATATTTTAAACAATGTCTATAATTAGCCTGATCTGAATAGATTGATGATCGAAAATGTTACTTAAAATGCTGATGTAAATGTTTGGTATTGTATGCACGGTTTCAGATATTGTCCATGACATATTGAGACCAATTATGACTAAGTTATCAATGTTCGGAGGTTACACACTTACATCAACCCTTTTACATCAACCCTTTTGAGGTGACCGAGACTTAAGACGATGGCTGTATATGTCAATGTGTAGGACGGTCAACAAATGTTTGGGAGTCTCCGCCAGGTTGTCTAATGTTTTCATACACATTAGAGATGGAGGATGGCCGGATAGTGCCTTTGGTACAATATGTAGCTTCGCTTGCTTTTACCGAGGCAATAAAAGATATTTGCTCTAAAAATGTAAGGCTCAAGTTCGTCTTTGCTTTGTTGAATAATTTTTTTTTTCATTTGCTAATATGCTTTTTTGATCTAAATTCTAAGTTGTTGTTGTTGTTGCTAATATGCTTTTGTGAGGAACTGGGGTAATGTTGTGTTATTTTGTGTGCTAATGTACTTTTGTCCGAAATCTTTTTTTCTTTCTGTAATTGCCAGAAGTCACGCTATTATGGAGAAAATTTTTCCCGAGGTTATTCCATTACTTTGTGAATGTTGTGTACTCCATTACAATTTGCTTTCGTGCATCTAGTTCGTGATCAGTAAAATTTTGTTATGAGACTATGGGATATCCATGAGATTATGGGACTCGAATGTGGGAGTTAGATTGCCAGTGGATTAAGCTCTCCTTCAATAAATTTGTTAGTGATGAGCTGATTTCTTCATTAAGCATCGAGTGAAATGGGATTTGTTCTATGGATTTGGTAGCATCTTATTCAAATATGCACACAGATCTCAGTGGCATAATTTACCTTTCATGTGGCTGTTAGACCGTTACACTACCAGCATTCCAGCAATCACGTGGAACGGTGCAAGTAAGAGACAGCTTGTCACAGCTGTTAATCGTATAACACAGTAATGGTTTACTAGTTTCCTTTTTCCAAATATTGACACTTATCAAGCCCTGATAACGTAGAAGTTTAATACATTTGTGATCTAGTTTCTACCTTTATGACCATGCAGCTCCAATTATAATACTGCTTGTGATGCTGATAACAGTCATCATCTACGGAGTGTTTAATATATGGCATGTGATTTGCAGTGCTTGCCTCAGCTGGAGGTCAAAATAAAGTGGCCGAATGACCTTTATCTTAATGGCCTTAAAGTTGGTGGCGTTTTGTGCACCTCGACATATAAATCAAAGAAATTCAATATTAGTGTGGGTAAGACCATTATCTGCAATTCTCCACTTCCAAATTCGAATTTCCTTTATGTGCTTCTCTATTCATCTAAACATCATTCACTGTACACATAATGTCATTTGTATTACATGATAAATTGATTTTTTTCATACACGTATGTTACTTGACATTTGATTTTCAGGCATAGGTGTCAATGTAGATAACAGACAGCCAACAACTTGCTTGAATGAAAGGTTACAACAATTAAACTCGAATGATTTCCAACTGCGCAGAGAAGACATTTTAGGTTCCTTCTTTGAAAAGTTTGAGACATTTTTTCAGATATTGATAACCCAAGGTAATTCATGTTTAACCTTTGCTTCTTATACATTTTGTTATCTTCATTCTTCTACGATTTTTAGCCTCCTCCATGAAGGAATGAAATCTTGTATACTAGTCTGTTGTACCTTTTGATCACAAAATCATGTTAGCAGAGTTTTATATCAAAGACTGTCATCGAAATTATTTGAAACTCCCTCCTTCCATTTTTATGACTCACAGTTCTAATGCATTTCCATTTCCTTCTAATACTGATGCTATAGAAGTTTCTTTTCTCAACTTTCTATAATCACCCTAGTTTTCTATTTGTCGGATGTGTGTGGATAACTTGATAGTGGTCATTGTTCATGATAATTCGGCACTAAATTGATCTGACGAACAGAGAAACTTTAGGTAGCCAGAAAGTTAGTTATTTAGTGACACTGGAATATAGTCCTTGCTCATTTTGATATCAAAATAATTTCTGCTTATGCTCTTCAGCTCAGTTAACTTCAAATCAATCCACGTTAACTTCAAATCAGTCCACCATGTTAGCTTTGATAATTAGCTTTCACATGATTTTGAATCGGGTGTTGCGTAGCTGTGGCTTCTTCTGTGGTTCCAGTTTAGTGGCTGAAAGAATGAAGCCTTAGAGGCAATGCGTTTCATCCCTCATATTACTGCATCATGAACCTAACTAAATATGATGATATCTGATTATTTAATGGTGCAAGCTTCAGTCAATTGATTCATAATAAATGTGGTTTTTAAGTGAAGGAAACCTTCCTTGTGCAGTTCTGCTACATACAAGTGTTTTATTTTTTCTCACATTTGAGTTGTCTTTACTTACATCTTAAATTGTAGGCATTTTTTGTACGAGCTGTAAAAGTTGTTTAATAAGTCCCACTCATCAATTTAAAGTTCGTAAAGAATTAAAGATGAATCGATTGATCATCTTTGTTTTCATTACGACAAAGTGCAGTTCTGCAAATGCTAACCATCTCTTCACTGAATAACATGGATTATGTTCATGGCTTTGCAGGTTTCCACCCACTGGAGGAACTTTACTACCAGACATGGTTACATAGGTCAGAATTGGGTTTAAACTCTTGCCTCGTGGCTACAACATCTTAATTCTTAAACATAAAAGTTCTTTTGTTACTTTCAGAATACTTGGTGGTTTGTCTTTTTCTAGTTTTTTTCGCAATATTATACGGAGTAATTGTTAGTAACTTAGTATGATATGACCTACGTTGTATGGTGTTAAACATGAGAACACCAAGGGTAAGATTTTCCTGTTTAGATGAAATCTGTCATAAATAAGGAAGTTTTTTTTTTTTTTAATCTTCATAGTAGCAGTGAGGAGTTGAGGACATCAAAAAGCATTGTATCTTCATGGAGTGTTATGATAGGAGTATTTAGATGAATTCCTTTGCTATAGCCTTTTTGTTTATTTAATATATTCAGTCTACTTGAAACAGATTGTCCGTATGACATTCTTGCAAAAGTTTGAATCATTTACTGCCAAGTTTTTGATACCAATATTAAGACTTGACCATGTAAAACCTTAAGCGATGTCACTATGCTCGGAACCATTTAATATTGTATTTTCTTAAAAGGTTTACATGAAGTTTATTTACTCTCTTATAGCCTTGTTGCCTTGTTTCTCAACTTGATTTCATTCTGTCTTATGCTTGCAGTGGACAAAGAGTTATTATACAGGATACTTGTGACGGACACACTGTTGATAGTGTTGTTACTATTCAGGTAATATATCAAGGCGATGGATAGAAACGTTTTGTTCATCAGCCGTTTGAATCCATAATTTGAGTTACATTCTATGGAGTATAATAAATTGCTTATTTGCAATAGTCAGTTAATGATGGTTGGACTGCAACTCGGCTTACCGAAGACACTTTATTTTGTTCTGTTCTTGTGTGTAATTGTATTCATTACAATTCCACATCTGCTTGGCTGGGTAGTTAAATTTCACAAGATCCGAACTACTCATGATTGGATATGGGATAAAACTAATACTCCCGTACTTTACTTCCAAGCAGGGACTGACTTCCACGGGATATCTAATGGCACTTGGAGATGATGGTCAAATGTGTGAGCTTCACCCTGATGGCAATAGGTATTTAGTGACTTCTTTCCTACTTTCCTTGATAGACAGTAAACTAAACACGTTCATGTTAGACTAGTGGCTCTTTCCACAGTTAGGAGCACATAGATTATTTAGTGATCGGATCATTTCATGGTGCCGCATCCACAAGCTACCAAATCCCATGGCTCATTCTGTGGATTGTGGATATATTGCTCATGAAATGATGGAAAGTTTGAACTGATTTCTGGTGGTCTTGTGGAGAGGGAGAGAAAGCAAAATAAAAAACTACTACATTCCTGAGTGTTTTTACATCTGAAAAATACTCCGCCTATACCATTTACCTCGTCTCTCTTTAAATTTGGAATTAAATTTGGAAGTCAGATTTGACCATTAATTTCTTAGAATATACAATTACTAGAGTCTATCATCAAAGTTAAAAAGAGACAATAATATGGCATGTAGCCATGGAGGTAGTACTTGGTATCGAGAAGTTGCTCTAACTGATTTTGGTGATATTGTTACCACTTACCAGAAGAATTTAGAAGCATATAGTCTCAGGTCATTAATCTTTTGGTGCTGGCAAGTTTTCTGCTTAATATGTCTCCTTTGAAGTCGTGTTTGGTTTTCCTCTCGTCTTAGTAATCATGCATTAAAATAGCTTTTGTAATAGTATAAAATACTCGTACTCTTGACTACATTTCAAATCTGTTAACATTGAGCTGCCCTTCTAGATTATGGCCCCTTTTACACTAAATTTTTTGTCAAAACTCTGAATCCGGCTAGTCTTCCTTAAGACGGATATACCCGTCTTAAATGAGAACTTGCGGAATCGCTAAGAGCTACAAAACATCTTGAAATTCACAAAAGGCAGCGATAACTCTGAATCCCTTACTGATTCTTCAAGTTATTACTCCCTTCTGTTAATGTACAGTATAACATAGAGTAAGCTGCATTCCGTAAACTGCACTCCCTAAACTGCTGTTGACTTGCAATTGATGCTGTTTATATTCTTCTGCTTGACAGCCTTGACTTCTTCAAAGGACTAGTCAGACATAAGCTGAGTTGAAGATTCTGGTATATATTTTGATCTAGAAGCTGATCAAACAAACTATACTCTCGTTTTCTTTCCCTTCCCTTTCCTTTCCTTGAAAGCTTTTTTTTTGTGAAGTTTTTCCTTTGTTTAGTGTGCCGAAAAGTGTAAACACCACAATTCCACTCTTATCAGATCTCGAGAAATGACTAAAACCAACGGAATAGGGCAAACGCCTTAACACATTTCTAAGTGGGTTGTTTTTGTTCATTATATTGACTAAAAAAAGCCAGTTTATGTTCGAAGTCTGCTATTATCAAGTATAGATTGGTTTGACACAAATTCTGATTTGTGACGGACACTTTTCGTCACAAGCTGCAAGTGGGAGGACAAGTGGAAGAACAAGTAGGAGAGAGTTTCTGAGAGGTCACAAACTTATGACAGTCACAAATTAGACTAATTGGTTTATTTGGATCAAGTCAGACTCACGGTTTGGGGGTCAGTCAAGTCTAAGTTCATCTTCCCGTTCTTGCTTGTCTATTCCAGGTTCGAGTCTTGCTTGTCTATTCCTGGTTCGAGTCTTGAGCTAAGTTCTTCTAGATGTCATTACTCAATTAGTCATTACCGGATGTCATTGTCGATACTACTTGCTTGACACGTGTCACACATGTATCTCTTAACTACATTACTACCGCCTTAAATACTCGTAGCAGCCAAGCCACTACTTTGAAAAAACACAAATCAGTAATCAATTTGATCACTGTATCATCTGAAACGAACAAATATAACTACTTTTCTGGTACACGCTTGACAGTTGTATTCGTATCATCCCATCATATTTATGTTCTTTGTCTAGGTTTGGCTATGGTTACCTTTTTTGGGTTTTAAGCTAACTTATTCTAGATGCCTTTTCTAAGTTTTGCGGAGTCAGTATTTACAGTTAGAGGTGAGAAAAATTTCAACGAGGGCGAACAAGTAATTACATAATGTAAATTTGGAAAAAATATTGGAAATTTTAACTAAATTTTTTGAATATTTTCGTAAGGATGACCGATGAGGTGTTTTTTCATAATATCTGTATTATACAAACACGAGTAATGACAATGTAAATTTGGAATTTTTTTTTGGAAATTTTAACTAATTTTTTTGAATATTTCACAAGGATGGAGTATTTTTTTTAATAATATCTGTATTACACAAACACGAGTATTAAAGAAAATGCGTTACATAGAATTAATCATTTTGAATAATTTTACCTCGTAGGCTCGTAGCCAAGCCAAGCCACTCCATTTAAAACCAAATCACAAATTGAAACGAACAGGAATGAATTCTCTTCATTTCTTTTTCACCCATTTTCTCTCACAAACAATATATTAATATAAGTTACTCTCATTTATTTACCTTTTCTTTCCTAAATAAATCTACAACCATCTGATCGAGCTCATATCTAATCCGAGTCATTGAGAGGTAATGGATCTCCAAACCGAGAAATGGAGAGTATCCTTACTCGAAACAAACATATACACCTAGTTGTCAAAAAAATGTAGAATATATTCCAAATATATTCCAAACCGCCAAATTTGATCATAATAACAATCAACCTATATTCTCTCATCAATCTTTCCCTCCACAAATTCCTCCCCTCTTAAACTCCCACACCACAATTAAAAAATTCCAATTAATCCCCAACTCCCAAAACGCAACCAAAACCAACCAAAATCACCAAAACGATGCGTTTCACAACCTAAATTCCATGCGACGATCATTCTGCTGCACAACAATGCAACCCTCACACACCTTCAACGCGCGTACAAATCACGCAGCTCAATCCAATGGCCATGATCTAATCTCAACCGTTGATCAACGAGATGTGAAGATCAACGATATAGTTGGAAGTGGAATTTGCGGTGTTTTACATAAATGGGTTAACTATGGTAAAGGTTGGAGACCACGATGGTTTATTTTACAAGACGGTGTCGTTTCGTATTATAAAATTCATGGTCCTGATAAAATTACTATTAATTCGGATTTTGAAATTGGTTTTAAAGTTATTGGTGATGATTCTTTTCGACGGATTAATCGTCGTAAAAATTCTTCGTCTTCTTCTGCGTCTTCGTCGAAACGACGTCGTAATGCCGTCGGTGAAATTCACCTCAAGGTTAAATTCCTTTTTTATTTTTTTTATGAATTTATTGAGCTGGAGAAATACCGTTTTTTTTGTTAGGCCGTATGTTGACGTGGCCAGTTTAACAATAAATGTGACCTCGTGATAAAGAAATATGACTGGTTACATTTGTCGTTAAAATGACCATATTTAGCTCGTGTTAAGCTGAAGACAGAATTGATCCGTCTTTATTAAGACTTTATGTGTTGCGACTTACGAGTGATTTGTTAGGGTGTATGATGACGTGGAGGGGTGCACCGTATCTAACGAGAAAGTCTGTCTCATTTTTTTTTTCTCTTCGGTTAGGTTGGATATTTGTTATTGTTAGGTTGTATGATAAAGTGGCAGGTACACCGTATCTAATTTAGAAACCTCTATTTTATTCCGCTTAGGGTCGGTATTCGATAGACGATTTTTCGGTAAATTAATTGAGAGACCAGCTACAAATTGATGCAAAAATGGTACCAAAAATAATAAAATATAAGTGCTTATAATAGGAAAGAGCATACTATAAAAAGTGCGCTTACTATAACATGTACAAAATGGAAGAGTTAATTTGAGGGACATTTAATACTCCGTAATATAAAAGGGTTACGAAAAATATATAAATGGTACATGATAAGTGGTCTCTTAATAATTTAATGATAGATCGTCTTTTAAAAGTTATTGCGTTTATTTTACTTAAGGTTCGATCTTTGTTAATTTGGTAGAAAGTGGACACGTGGTAGACTGGTAAGTACACCGTATATAATGAGAAACACATTGTTTTCTTATTCCGGTTGGGTTAGTTATTTGTTCGCTTGTATGATGACGTAGGTACACCATATATGATGAGATTTTGTTTAAAAAAAAAAATCTTACTCCTTCCGTTTTGTCGAATTTCATACGTTTTTTTTAATATATGTGAGGTGTATTTTACTCAAACTTATGGAATTCAACCGAACCTTAGTTCAGTCTGTGGAATTCAACCAAACCTTAGTTCAGTTGGGTTTGTTAATCTGTTAGGCGGTATAATGACGTGGCAGACTGGTAGGTGTATGTAAGAATTTTTGGCGGACTTTCTAGTTAGTTAGGGAAATGAGAGATATCATGTGTTAGTTATTTGTTATAGAGTGTTTTGGTAATACTCAAGATGAGTATTACGGAGTACAGTTTATTTCCGTAATTAGATTGGCGTAAATCATTGAAACTAGCTGTGAAATTTCATCCTCCAGCTGTGGTCTGACATTCAGTTGAAGTTTTGAATCTCAATGCCTCGTAGAAAAGCTAAAGATATGGATAATATATCATTTAGACGAGAAGTGATCTGGACCGAAAATTAGTGTAATAATGATAATAGGAGATGCCCTTCAAAGGTTACAAAATATTATTGATAGTAAGTACAAGTAGCATGAAAATCGTGTTAAGATATACTATTGTGAGCTCTTCAGTGTATAACCACGTACTATTGTTTTAGGTGGTTACATTAACGGGGCATCGAGTGGTTTTATATTGTGAGGTCACCTTATTTGTTATACATGACGAGACTCTTAGTGGGCGTCTCTCTTATGAGCCTAGTTTTGAAGTTTTAAAACTTAGGATGCCGATTTAAATAAGCGGAATTATTTGTCAAGGAGTAGCTGAAAATGTTGGAAATTGAATTTGTTTATTGATCAGTTACATTTACTGCAAAAATTAGACATTTGCATTTCTTTGTATTGGAATATTGGTTAACTTGTTAATGGTTGAAACTAATTACCAGCGCGGAGTGTTGCTTGGGCACCATGCGTAATCGGTCAATAGTTGGAATCCGATAATACCGCATTCATGAAAACACTAGGAGCTAGCTGTCATTCACACTAATTATTTCCTCTTCAAATTGGAACACGGTTGAAAAGTTGATATATGTAGGTTTTAGACAATAGCTGATAGTCATATACTTATACGTGTATATAGTAATACGGAATGCGTTACTCTTGAATGTAGGTCTCATCTATCCGTCAGAGTAGATCCGACGACAAGAGATTCTCGATTTTTACGGGCACAAAGAGGCTGCATTTAAGAGCCGAGACACGGGAAGACAGAGCAGCATGGATGGATGCACTGCAAGCTGTCAAGGCCATGTTCCCTCGCATGCCCAACAGTGAATTGATGGCTCCAGTCGACAACTTTGTTGTGTCGACTGAAAAGCTGAGGCAACGGCTTCTGGAAGAGGGTCTATGTGAAACAGCTATTCAAGATAGTGAGGAGATTATGAGGAGTGAGTTTACAACGATGCAAAACCAGCTTCTTTCTCTCAAGCAGAAGCACTGGAGGCTCATCGACACATTGCGTCAGTTAGAGGTACATACAAAGAAAACTACAAAAATAAATGCAGTTTGATTTTACCTTGCTAGCGATTATGATGTGCGGACTTTATCCTGATATAAATGATTCTTGTCAGTTTCAAAGAATGACAGTTGCTAGGGCCCACATCATAGTATAATGATTGTGGATTGCTTGCTTTATTTTCCTTCTATTATCTTATGGTGGGGTTGGGTAGCTGGCTCATGAAATGGAAGTGGACGAGCTCATTGTGTATGTTGCAATCGATAGGGCTGTTCTAAGCCTTCCAGTATACTCTACCCTTGCCATTACTATTTTTGTTTTCCCTTGTTAGTGCCAATCATCTTTCTTTCTTAATTTAGAAGTTTTGATAATGGATTGACTATTGAGTATTGAACAAACAACTATGCTCACAAATTAATTTCATCTCCACAAAATTTGCAGACAGTTCTTACCTTGCCACCTTTCTTTCATCTGCATTCTATCACCTCTTCTCCTTCTTCATTACGTCTCCTTTGATTTTCCAGTGAAGGCCTATTTCTATAGCTAATGAGTGCTTCCTTGGGGTCCTCTTTGGGTTTCACCCACCATTTTGTGGTGCGTGGTGCGTCATTTGAACCTAGATTTTTTTAGCAGATTCAATTAAATATCTTACATGTTTTGCAAACCTAATTTGCCGCTTTAATCTTGGTTTTCACGCTTTTCTTACTCTTTATTTTATATTTTACAAACACACTTGTTTTGTTTATCATTTATCTATTTTTTTTAGTTTGTATTTACCTTTGAGCTTTGACAGTATTGACGGATTCAAACCTAGACAGATTCAGATGATGCTTCATATGATATGCATGCTAGCCGACCCCAACAGAGGTTGGGGCTAAGGCTTTGTTGGTGGTGGTGTTGTTGTCAATTAATATATTTGATTACTCAGAAAAGTGCCATGCATCGTCGATGTTATAGAAATTGTTATTTCTGACTACCGGCTCTTACAGTTGCAATACCGTACTGTTATGCTATGAGTGGTATTACTTGGTTAGTGTCAGTATGAATATTTTTACGAGTTCATCAGGCTTAAACTATTATTGACTATATGTAAATGGCATGCCTATATGAGAACCTAACATTACTGGTAATCGTCCACACATATGATGGTTTATTACTCCCTTTGTCTCGGCCATTTGTTTACCTTTTATATTCTTCGTGAGGAGTATTTTAATCAAAGGTAAACAAATAATCCGGACGCACGGAGTAATATATTTATTTCTTCTTTGCTCAATTTCTAGACAGAAAAGGTTGACTTAGAGAACACTGTCGTTGATGAAAGCCAGAAGTACTCAAAAGAGCAAGGGGTTACTTCCAGGTCAAAGCAAGATAGATCTAGTGGTAAGATACTGTGTTTTATGTTTTCAGCTTTCTATGTTTGATGTTTGTTTGATTGTTTCAACTTGTTTCTCCATCTCTTCATAAATGTGTGTATGAGCTAGGTAATATTAGTTTCAGATCAGGTAGTAGTTCTTTACCTCCTATTTTGTGCACGAATATACGGTATGTATGTTTGGTTGTGCCTTGTTCATATAAATAATTATATGAGCTCTCCGGGGAACGGAAAGTTTGCTGTTGGAGAGGACAGAGTGGAAACGATGTAGATAGATGATGGGGTGTGATTTTGCTTTTCTTGTTTTGGCTCTTTGGGCCCTTTATAAATAATTATTTTTCTTATTTTACCAACCTTTTTTTCACTATAATCTTCATTGTTATTTAAAGAGAAGATGCAGTAGTTGTTTATAAACTCTTTATTGTATGTCTGCTTTCTTATTGCAGAAGCTAGTCCAAGTGATTCAGATTATGAAAACGATAGGGGTGATGCTGCAGAGGAAGATACAGATGAAGATGAGAATAACTTCTTTGATACACACGATTTCCTCTCCTCACGTTCTTTTAAAAGCAGTGGATCTGAGTTGAGGACTTCATCTTTCTCCTCCGATGATAATGATTCATTGCCAACGGATTCTGATGAAAATATTGATCCAGCTATTAAAGCTGTTGGATCCGCCTTTCCACGTGTAAAACGGCGTAAGAAATTGCCTGATCCTAAGGAAAAGGAAAAAGGAGTTAGTCTTTGGGCAATGATAAAAGACAATATAGGAAAAGATCTTTCAAAAGTTTGTCTGCCGGTTTATTTCAACGAACCTATTTCTACCCTTCAGAAGTGCTTTGAAGAATTGGAGTACTCATACCTGCTAGACAGGGCTGCTGAATGGGGGAAGCAGGTAATTTCTCAAGGCTTGCTTGAAGTTTACCTACATTCCTTATGGTGCCCTGGAAACAGCTACCTAACTATACCTGCTAGCACGTCATATTTTGTACAATAGACTTAAAAAAACCACTTCCGTTTTTAATAGAACCGAGACTCACTATTCTTTGAATTGATTATGAAGGAACCAAATAAATTAGTGCACTGACTTCTTTTTAGCTTTTTTTTTATTGTAAAGTAGCAGTGATTCGATGCTTATCTCAACATTATTGTCTGAAACTAGCCTTTTTTACAATTTACATGGGGTTGATGGTGCGTACATCCGACCCCCTTTACCCTGCCATATGCGGGAGTCCTTGAGCCACTGAGTGACATTGTTGTTGTAGACTAATAAACACTATGGCTCCTCGGGCCCCATCCCTCTTTCTTGTGTTGCGTGTCTCCTTTTTCTGTCTGATGATTTTCTGTTTTATTATAAGATTTTGTTGTCGATAGCAGCAGTAAAAAATGTGCTGAATGCCTGAATGACATTTACAGTTTGTTAGGTGTAGATTGACTTACATTTAGCTTCTGATAATAATGTTGGATTGATAATTTTCCAGGGTAACAGCCTTATGAGAATGCTTCATGTAGCTGCATTTGCTGTTTCTAGTTATGCTTGTACCGAAGGAAGATCTTGTAAGCCATTTAATCCATTATTGGGGGAGACTTATGAAGCCGAATTTCCAGAGAAAGGGCTTCGTTTTTTCTCAGAGAAGGTTTTGTCTCTTATCTGAAAGTCTTACGTTGCCAATTGCTTTCAATGAATTGCTCTTTTACTTTACTTAGCAAGTGTCGTATGACTGTATGAGAATAGCAGCATAGTGTAAATGCTGAAGCCTATAGTATAATGAAGGCTAGGCACTTTAAATTCATGAAAACATTGTTTGAATATGGTAATAGAGTCATTTAAAAGATAAAAAGGGGAAAAATACTCAATTTAATTTTTCCGTTGTTTTGATAGGTAAGCCATCACCCTGTTATTGTTGCCTGTCATTGCGAGGGCACTGGATGGAAATTATGGGGAGACAGCAACTTGAAAAGCAAATTCTGGGGTCGTTCAATTCAACTTGATCCGGTTGGAATTTTGACCTTGGAGTTTGGTGATGGAGAAATCTTTAAGTGGAGTAAGGTAATCTCACAGACGCTGCTGCCTGATACTTCAAACTTATTTTAGGAGATTGGCAAAACTCATTTGTTTGAATTTGGTTTATCGTTCAGGTAACGACATCCATATACAACCTTATACTCGGAAAGCTATATTGTGAACACTACGGTACGATGAATATAAAAGGAAATCGGGAATACTCGTGCAAGTTGAAGTTTAAGGAGCAGTCTATTATTGACCGAACTCCTCGGCAGGTATGTGAATAACAAGGCTATATCACTACTAAAAAAGAGGTCTTTTCCGACCTTTCATTTCCGACCGCTTACAAATAGTCGGTAAAATTATTTTCCGACTAATGTCGAACGTTTCCGACCGAGATTGGTCACAAGGTGCAAGGGAAGGGGAGTAACGACTTCCTAGTAGTGTGATATTTCTTTGAATATTTCAACTTTAGTGCTCCGACTCTTGTAAGGTTTCAGCAATTCCACTTTCTCAGATGTTTGAGAAATTTCTCACTTTGACTATTCCTGGCAACAAACTAGTGATACGAAAAGGAGTAGACGATGCTTAGTGGATCAATTGTCTCCGATTTAACATTGACCTAACTAAACTCTTGATGGCTTTCCAGGTGCAAGGTACAGTGAAAGATAAAAATGGGAAGACAGTGGCAACGCTCTTTGGAAAATGGGATGAAAGCATGCACTATGTAAATGGTGACTACTCGGGCAAGGGAAAGGGGGGTGACACCGCCTCTGACGCTCATTTGTTGTGGAGGAGAAGCAAGCCCGCCAAGTTCCCGACTAGATACAACTTATCTCGCTTTGCAATTGCGTTAAACGAGCTTACTCCTGAATTAGAGGTGACAAATTTAAATGAACTGTATATTGATTTTCTCTTGTTCACCCGTGTCTCGCTTCCTTAGTGTTGCCTGATCTTGCTTTTGGTACATTGAACTTTCAACGAGTCTTGCACGAGACAGACTCGAATATCAGACCAATCCAAAGCCTTCAGACTTACGTATTCCTCATCATTATAAGGTCAACAAGTTGATTTACCACATAAGACAGTTTCATTTAATTGCTTGTGTAGAACTTTAGATAGCTAAAATGGTAATGTTGAACGTAGAGAGATCGATTATTCGAAAGTTTTGATCATTTAAATTTGGGTTGGATGTGGTTTATGCTGAAGCGTGATATAGTCTCTTGACACACTTTAGTTCGAGTACTCACTTTAGTTCTCCTTTTTTTTCTTAATTTGATAGGAAAAATTGCCACCTACTGATTCAAGGCTGAGGCCTGACCAGAGATACCTGGAAAATGGGGAGTTCGAAAAGGCAAATGCAGAGAAGTTACGGCTAGAACAAAGACAACGGCAGGTAAGATCCCAACTAGTTTTCATAAGGTAGTCTCAAAGTGACACGGAGTCTATCGTGAGACAAATCCGTTTTAAGTAAAAAATAATTAAAAAAATCACCCGTTTACCCATTAAAAGCTTCTCTGCCAGTCTCATGATTATTATCATATGATAATAATGTCTGGTGTGATAATTTGTGCTGGACTTCATCCAATTTCAACTTATATAGTCCTACTTCAGAATTTAGGGACCAGTTTTTTTTCAGTTGGTGTTATTGAAGACGGGGCATATCCGTCTTCATTGAATATGTTGGATTTCAAAAATAACGTCACGTCTTCACTGAGAATTTGTGGTTTTTTTGTGATTTACCGCTGGGTGTTATTGTCTATAGAGCTGGTAAATACTCCCTCCCATTCAGCAAGTTCTTTACGTTTTTATTCTTTTGTGAGAAGTATTCTAATAAAACGTAATGAATATGTTGAATTTGATGGAGTAGCTCGTATTTGCGAGACAGACCCATAATCCATATTACTAACGAGAAACACACACGCATTTGGGTTGTTCTCACATGTGTGACCGTCCCATAGACCCACTCAAGACTTATGATTGATTGAGGTGATAATGTGTTAAATTCCTGAATTAACGGAATTGTTTCCTTGTTTCATGATCGTAAAAAGCCTTCATATTTAGTTCTTATTGGGGAGGTGGTGAAAACATTTTTGCTTACTATTCCAGGCCCGGAAAATGCAAGAAAGTGGGTGGAAGCCTCGATGGTTTGCTAAAGATAAGCAAACGGATACATACAAGTTTATTGGTGGGTACTGGGAGGCTCGAGAACAGGGAAAATGGGACGCATGTCCTAACATTTTTGGGCAAGTTCTAGCTGAAGTATTGGATTGAGTACACCGATATCTAATTCATTTTCCGTCATTTTTGAGTAGATAGTTAAGAATATACGGAGTATAGTTCTAGTAGGTGATATGTATAGTCGTATAGGTGAACTTAAATAAAGGGAAATAATGTTGGTATAGTCAGGGGCGGATCTAGCAGGTTGCAAGGGGTAGCGAGCGCTACCCCAACGGTAAAAAAATTCAGTTAAGAAGATGACGTCGTGCTACCCTAAATCTGAGCGGTTGTAGCCAAATAATTACGATAAAGCTTATAATCTGTGCATGAGAGCAGCGTGTCTTAGTGGTAACTTGTAAGTTGTAAGGCAAGTGGTAATTCAAGGTGTCTAACATCTGGGGTTCAAATCCGGTTCTAGTCATTGTTTTTTTTCCTGTTTCAATGCCCTATTAAATGACTAATTTGTTCTTTTTTCCCCTTTCTCCAAATCTTCAAATTGTTGACGTGCTTTATATTTGGGCTAGTAGAGATTTTTTTTACGTACTAGTTATGTTCGTTTGTAATGGTTAAACTTTGTGTAAACTACGGAGTATCAATTAGTAAGTTACCAAAAATATTTTCGTAAAATGAAAATTCAAGCCATTAATTAGCAATAGTCAAACTTTTTTCTATATACAAACCATAAAATCAATATCATTGTCAAACAATAATATGAAGAAAGTTGGATCGTAAAATGAAAACTGTAAGTAAGATAAAAGAGTTGATTACATTGCTGATTTTTTTAATTGTATGTGAATTTGTAATTTGAATTTTATAAGGTGTGCAAGAAATTTTTTTTGTTGCAATCTTCGTTTATTTGAATAATTATACGCTTAATGTATATGTTATCCCAAACTTGTAATCCTGGCTCCGCCCCTGGGTATAGTATATTCGGTAAATTTAGAAGAAAAAAAAGGTACTCGTATAATTGCATATTTCATTGTAGATCCCTCCCATTTGTACACCTGAGCCAAGTCGGCATTTCAGGAGACTTACTGTATTACGTGTCTGAACGTGTTTGAACGCTAAACGTGTTTAACAAAGATTCAGTATAGTTCGGAAAAAGACGAGAACAGTAGCTTTGAATAGGCAGGTGATACCATTGAAAGCACAGTGAAGACTGAAGAGGGCCATCTTAAAAAGGAAGCATGGAATTCCCATCAGTTTTTAACAGTATTATTTGCCAGATTTGAAGTTTAAACCTTTTTGCACCTTTTATTTTATTTTCTGTTTTGTTCATGTATCCTGCTATGATCATCTATAGTTTGAATAGTACTTCGTACATGGCATATACAATTACGAAAAATTCTCGTGTTTTTTGGGAGGACCGTTCTCCTTACCCCTAAAAGAGGAGAACCAAAACGGAATATTATAAAGGCTTAGCTGTAAGGAGAACGGTCCTCTTAAAAGACAGAGGAATGTTTCGTACAATTATACCCATGAGGTCGTGACGCCGGTCAAATATATGAAGGTAGTATACTCCACGCTCCTAAAGTTGTTTAAGGGGGCTCGCCACACAGTAACACCAATTATACGGTCTGCATATATTAAAAATGGGTACAAATATTTTTGAAAAAATTGCATTAGTAAGTCTTGTTTATAACCGTCTTTTAAAAAATTACCTCTCACACCCTCTTTTCCACTTGCTATTCCACTTGGAGCTTGTGAGAGGTTTTTTCTAAATGAGAATTTGTGATCTTACATGGGCCTAACACACGATAGCTATGATCGAACACGCTTTCGCGGTTGTTCATGGCCGTAGCATTCATGTTATGCCAGGGTAGTATCCAAATTAGTTTGCATTTGATCTTCTTTTATTCTCTTCTTATAACTTCACCAAATGTTTTACGATAATATCTCGACTAGAATTTGGGTCGATATTGTTCTAACATGACCGGAGCTTGTACCTTCGATTTTATTTTGGCAATGATTAATGATACACAAATTCTCATTGAAGACAGGTATTATCCGCCACAAGCTGCAGACGGATAGTGCCCTCTCACAATATGTAGGTAGGGAGGGGCAAGTAAATGACAAATGGATCCCCTCACATGCCCTCCTACTTGTATATTATGAGAGGGGCATTATCCGTCTTCATCTTGTGACGTATAGTGTCCGTCTTCAGTGAGACGTGCTGGTTAATGATAATATCTCAACAAATACTCCTAATAAAGAGGCAATCAAATTAATCAAATCAAAATTATAAATAACAAAAGTGAAAAAGAGATGATGGTGCAGAAATTGAATCAGAAAATATAGAAACAAGTCATAAGACGTCATATAGATTGGAAGTTGGAAGTGTTGTTGTTGTTGATGGAAATAAAAGAGGAATATCTCGAGCCCAACTAAAAGACTTCAATTTCAGTACTACTGCTCAGTAGCCAGTGGCCCAGTAGGAAGTATCACAATACAGGGTTACACGCTTCCTACAACAATCCCAACAAAAAAAACATTTTTTTTATGAGATAACGAGTAGATTTGACAAACGGGTTAAATTGAGTTCGGTTTGAATAATTTCTATCGGAGTTTGGGTTTGCAAGAATTCGGGCAGAATCAGGTATGGGTTAGTTGTTATCAACTTATTTAGGGAAAATTATTAGCTGTAATTAGATATGGACAGTGGGTCGGGCCAGGCTGGGGAGGGGGGAACCCGAGCTCACACTGCGGGATAGTCAATAGTGTGGTGCGGGCTGGGGCGAGCCGGTCCAACACACACTAATGTCCAACTCTAACGGTAATACATATGATGCATAATCTATAAACTGATTTTGCATAGCGCATTTCTCAGCGTAACTTCGAATATCTACTTAAACGATCGACTATTTTATTAATCCACATAAGCAAGTATCTTATGAAATTAAAAACAAAGAAGCTCTGAAAATAGAAACAATCGTAATGGATTATGTATTAGTCGGCTCATGCCCCCCAATCCCCATGGCCTCATGTGAGTGAGTATTGTCAAGGATAGACTTATGTAATAGGAGTAATACCTGTCGCAAATTCTCGTTTAAGACAAACATATTCGTCTTAAGTTGAAAACGGATTGAATATACATTGTATGCTCAACGGAGATAAATAAGAGAAAAAAAACAAAATACATAGGTAAATGAAGAAGATTTGTCATATATGTCCACGTCGAAAGATATTCTCTTTTAATATTAAGATGGATACCTTCTTTTGGAGGAAGACTAGTTTAACACATACGAAGTATATGTCAATATGAATTATGGGGTACAGCAAGTCTCCCTTGTAATGGGAATATTCGTCACAAGTTTGCGAGGGCGAAGTGTTATCTGTATGGATAGATAAGAAAAAATAGATTGTTACTTTCTATGCACTTTGTTTTTGTCTTAACTACCCACATGCATAGTACTTGACCCGTCGCAAATTTAGGACGGATGAGCCCGTTACATCAATCTTAAGTTTAATGTCTATTTCAAGTTGACATTGATGTTTGGCTTATATATTTAGTGTTCATTTTATTTCATCTATACATCAAAGTTTTGATGTAATCTAATATTGAGATTATGTTCTGGTAAACGGTTCATCTCCAAGCTTAACTCATATCAATCCATTCATGAATAGATTTTGCATGCTTCACTAATCATTATGCCCATTCGAGCCTTATTATTAAGGTTCAAGCTTGGGCTTGATCACAAATCGATCGATTTGATCGAGTTTAAGTCGGAACATTAAATAAATCTTTAAACCAATACTTATAAATGCGAACTCAAATAGTAGTGAGCAAATTCAATGACAGATCTTGGAACAAATGATAAGAGCGGCCAAGGTCTAAACCGTGACTAAATGTGTTAATGTTTAATACTCACTCATTAAGTCAGTGGGCCGGGGCCAAATGATAATTTTACCAGTTAGTAGATTATACATCTCATATACGGGAAAAAGGATTATACATCGGAGGTACTACCTCAGAGTAGTATCATTTTGAGTTTTTGTGCATTTTTTTTTAGCTTTTTAAAGTTTATAAATTAAACGGAAAATTCACGTGGTACCCCGAGATTTGCCATTTTGCACGAAATACCCCAAATTTTGATTTAGAAAACTTTAAGAGGTCATAACTCGTGTTTACGAGATCATAATGTGACGATTTTTTTTTTCAAATCGATCATCTTTCCGAGAACTACGATTTGAAAAAAAAAATTATTGTATTTGGATCCCGTAGCTAAGAGTTATTGCATGTTAAAGTTTTTTTGACCGAACAAACTTTGAGCGAGCATATCTCTTGGTTACGAATTCCGAACTCGACAATTTTTTTTTTCCAAATCGTAGTACTGTGAAAGACGATCGATTTGAAAAAAAAAATCGTCACTTTCTGATCTCGTAAACACGAGTTATGACCTCTTAAAGTTTTCTAAATCAAAATTTTGGGTATTTCGTGCAAAATGGCAAACCTCGGGGGTACCGTGTGAATTTTCCGTAAATTAAATTTTACATCTTATATATGATGTTTTTTGAGTTTTCTGTAATTTTTTTGAGCTTAATGTTCAAATTAATAAATGCAAAAACTTTATAGTAAAACTATACTATACTCAAAAACTTTATTGTAAAGCTCAAAAACTAAATTCTATGTGGTAGTACATCAGATGTACAATCCACTTACTGCTCATATACTACAATCTATAGTTTTCGATGTTTATAATTTCGAGTTTTGTATTTAAGCTTATGAGCTTTATTATAAAGTTTCCGAGTTCGTTTATTTAAACATTAAGCTTAAAAAATTACAATATAACTCAAAAATATCATATATAAAATTTATAATGTACGAGTAACTAATAAGGTTTTAAAAACTTAAAAAATACACATAAACTCAAATTCATATTAAATTTGAGATAATACATCCGATTTATAATTCTCTTTTCCTAATTTTACATATAGAAATATGAAAAATCAGCGAAGGGCCAAGGGCCAAAGGCACCTCTTCGTATAACTAAGGTCCTCCTCCTTTAGTAGTGATCGACGTAAAACATCGACTTGACGAATATTTGTCGGATAACTTTCTAAAATTTATAGTAACTTTTAAGCTCTCGTCCTTGATATAATTCTTCTTAGGGCAAAACATATAAAGCTGGAAAGTTGATAATTACTAGTCATTTCCCACTTTTTTTACTTATTTTTGGTTATAATTTGGTGGTTGAAACTTGAATATACATAGCATTTCTACTTTAAACTTTATCATATCAACATATCATTTATATGTTATTCCGTTTAAACAACATTAATTAAGAAGCTTGATATTATTGGTTCGACAGTTATTGGAAGGTAGATGTTAGTTTTTTCAACCCATGTTTAGTATTTCATGCATTTATTGGTTTTGCATATGCTTTGTTGGCCAACCTCAATTTGTAAACAATGAATCTTAGAGTTGGATATTGGATACATACCTAGTAAACTTGACCTCTATGGCTCTATTCACTATATTTGGTAGGACGGTTCTACGATTATTAAATGTTTAAAACAATGTTGATAGGATATTTGTAAAGTATGAGACGGAAATTATAATTGTTATTTATGATTAAAACAGTTTACAAGGGAGTGTTTATGTAGGAAACTAATGTTAAACTAACAACATAGGTTAAGCCTAAAGAATAGGTAACTACACTATTAACAAGGATTACAAGTTGACTAAAATACTGAACAAACAAGAGGGAGGAGCAGCTTGTTGCTGCGTGAGAATAGCACAACTAAATTAGTTGTTATGACTTAGTCTTGACATGCTCCCGCAAGACGGACGGTCGTAGAGTAAGTCCGATCTTGGATGCAAGTATAGTAAAACGAGTTCTTGGCAGCGGCTTAGTACGAGTGTCTGCAATTTGATCATCACCGTTGACATGTTGAATGCGAATGGTACCCGAATGCACTTGTTCTCGAACAAAATGAAAAGCCAATGCAAGGTGCTTCATTCGGGAATGAAAAATAGGATTAGCAGAATAATTTGTGGCCCCTAAATTGTCACAAAAAATGACAGGACTTGTTGGAAGTGAAAGACGAAGTTCTTGAAATAATGATTTTAACCAAAGTAGCTCAGAAGTAGTATCTGCTATAGCACGAAATTCAGCTTCCGTAGAGGACCGAGATAAAGCTCGCTGCTTTTTAGACGACCATGATATAGGATTTTGACCAATAAAAACGACATAGCCAGTAGTGGAGATATAATCATTGCGATCACCTGCCCAATCAGCGTCACAAAAAGCATGAAGGTTAAATGGGGTTGTTTTGTGTAGATTAATACCATGATGAATTGTACCCTTTAAGAACTGAAGTAGACGTTTAAGGGTTGTCCAATGCAAGGATGTCGGATGAGTTAAAAACTGAGCGAGTTTGTTGACAGGAAAAGCAATATCAGGCCGTGTGAGGGAAAGATATTGAAGACTTCCAACCACGGCACGATATGTAGACTCATCTTCGATGGGTTTGTCATCTTCACGCTGAAGTGGAGGAAGAGCTAGCATAGGTGTCGTTGACGAGCTGCAATCAATCATATTATAACGAGTGAGAACATCAGAAATATACTTAGTTTGGTTAAGATGCAATCCGGTGGATGTCGAGGTTACTTTCATGCCTAGGAAGTAGGATAGGTGGCCGAGATCTTTGAGAGAGAAACGTGTAGAAATAGCGGTGATGAACTTATTGACTTCAATCGGGTTCGGACCTGTAACGACTATATCATCAACATAAACAAGAGTGTAAAGTTGAATATTAGAGTGATCAAAAATGAATAACGACGGGTCGGAAATAGAGCCACGAAAACCATAAGAGATGAGATAGTTTTTAAGTTATGTGAACCAAGCTCGAGGGGCTTGTTTGAGACCATAAATCGCTTTGCTTAATTTACAAATATGAGTAGAAAGTGTAGAGTCGATGAAACCTGGAGGTTGAACCATGAAGACATCCTCGGTCAAAGTACCTTGCAAGAAGGCATTGTTAACATCAATCTGTCGAAGCGACCAACCATGGATAACAGCCAAAGATAGGATCAGGCGAATGGTAGTAGGCTTAATGACGGGGCTAAAGGTTTCGGAATAATCGAGGTCGGGTCTTTGATGGAAGCCTTTAGCGACAAGACGAGCTTTATGTTGCTTAAGGCTACCATCGGGATAGTATTTAATGCTAAAAACCCACTTACAACCGATAATATTAGGGACATTGTCTGACGGGACAAGAGACCAAGTTTTGTTTCGAGTCAAGGCATCGAATTCGGATTGCATAGCACCACGCCACAACGGATCAATAAGAGCCTGCTTGACAGTAGATGGAGTAATATATTTAGTGGGTAAGACGGATAAGCGGGCATACTTAGGATTTGGACAGCGGATATTGTTTGAGAGGCGGGTTATGGCACGGGATGAGGTTGAGGGAGGCTGGTTCGATGGCTGGACAGAGGAGGTGAGGTCGTTGTTTGGTGGCTGTTGGGGCGAAGGTGGGGCAAAGGATGGGGGGTCTGTGTTTGATGGCTGAACAGTGGAGGGTGAGGCAGAGGAAGAGCACGAGTGAGCAGGACTGGTGGGTGGAGTGGGGAAGTCAGTGGCGGGTGGAGGAGAGGTCGGGGAAGGGGCTGGTGAGGGAAGAACGGGTATGGTGAACTCACACCAGGCAGCGGAGGTGAGGGATGAGGGAGGAGTAGACATTTTAAGCAATGTAGAGTACGGGAATTGATCTTCAATGAAGCGAACATGACAGGAGGTATAAATTCTATGTGTTTGAGGGTCGAGACAAAGATAGGCACTTTGTGTCAAGGAATAGCCGATGAATATACATTGAATTGAGCGGGGTTGGAACATATGATCCGTGTAAGGGCGGAGCCAAGGGAAACAAAAACATCCAAAACTATGGAGCTTGGAAATATTCGGGTTTTGATGAAAGAGTTTAATGTATGGGGAAGTATTTTGGAGTGACGGAGTGGGAAGTCGATGTGACACCCTCAAATTTGCGGAAAGAAAAAAAATAATTTAACTAAATAAAAGATCATAATACATAACGAAGGTGTCTTAAATAAAAAGGTTCAACAAAAAGGAAATAATATTATACAAAAGAAATATCCAAAACGGGAGACATATTTCCCGTATAAATACGTAAATAAAAGAGTGTATAATAATATACAATCCTAAGAATCGAATATAGGTCCAAGGTAAATACTTCGCTCGCTAGCTCGTCAATGTACCCAAAGTATGCATCACAAACCTGCCAACCGCATTAAATATAAACACGGAAGCCACAGTCAGTGGGGAGTAACTCCGAGTTCTCCCAGCCACGAAATGTCGAGTTTAATTAAACATGAATAACATAAAAGCAATGTATATAGAAAATACAAAACCTTAACCTATATGATATGCTTTTCATGTTATGAAACAATTAACTAACATATAACCTATCATATGAAAGCTATCATGTGAATCCGATAATAAAATATAACAAGAGGTAGGGAAGCTGGTATGCTAGCTCAGAGGTTCCTCTCAGAAACATGGCCGTGATACACTCAAACCCTAATCAACACGTAATCATGTGAATCAGTTAACAACCGGTAATCCAAACTCTATCAACCTTAGTCGGCTTGCATCTCACCTTCTAAGATTCATAGAATCATACAAACATGAAAGACCAATACTTCTATAAACAGGCATAAGTTCCTAGGACGGCCAATAGTCTACTGTAACTCGAGTCTATACCACAAGGTAGGAAAACATCCTAGTCCTAGACTGATCAGACCTAGCGCCAACAGCTAACCCATTCCTCGTCCCATGACATAACCGTACATGAGAAACTCTATTAGGCGACCCCCTAAGCAGAGATGGCTAGTACTTAAGCTGGCTCCCTTCCCAAAGCGGAACTCTTAGGATGCCATGCCCCGACTTGGAGATAAGCCCCCCAGGCCGTGACACAAAAGCTATCAACAAGTGAACATATACTCGTTAAAGACAGTAAAGCCTATCCATGTCATGATCCAAGCTACTCATTTAGAATTAGAATGGTCAAGACGCCATATACTCATAATTCTCCATGGGTACTTAGTCAACACAACATCTATCATATAATCAAACCGTCACGGAAACAATTTCCTACCATGTGACTAATTGCATATAAATCATATTCAAATAACATATCGCCTCATATCTACTAAGGCTAATTCATTAATTAAATACAAATCTTACTAGAAGACAAATCCCCGACCCGAGTCCCGCGACGGGTCATCAGTCAAAACGGGGCTGACTAGATCTTAGTTTGACCAAACCCGTTTGGTCAAACCGGCTAGAAACAGAGTCTTTACCACATAGACTTGAACATAAAATCAACATATTCATTACATGCTATTTTATTAAAACTTCTAACATATGAATTATTAAATCTTACGAAAAACCCGCTTGACTTAAAGGATTTCAAATTAAACTACGATCTCGTATTATAATTTCTAACATGTGAGAAATAATAATTTTTATGAAAAATACTTTTAATTAAATAATTTACTTATTAAAATTTCCCACTTGCTAAATATTACAAAACACGATAAATTAACATTAAACTCAAAAACCGTCACAAGTCCCAAAGAGGGACCCACGGGCTGATTTGGGCCGGACTTAACATGGGCCTGGACTGGGCCCACGGGCCTGGTTTGGGCTGTTTTGATTAAAATCTCTAACACCGTTTCTTAATATTTTCCCGCATGTTTAACATATTTAAAACCCGTCAAAACAACAACAAAAAAATCAAACATCGACACCACTCCCAAGCCAACTCACGGACCCACCATGGACCAACCCAGACCGGCCTGGACCGGGCCTGAACCGGCCTGAACCGGCCTGAACCGGCCTGGTTTGGGCTGGTTTACACGGCCCCTTACACGGTTTTAACAACAAACAACACAAAATTAATTCCAACATGTTTTAATTATCAAACAACCATTTTAACAACCATCCATACCAAAAATCATGATTTTGAACAAATCATAAAAATATGTCAAGAACACTAACATATTAAAAATTCCATACAACACAAAAATCATACGACTTATCATGTTACTACTAAAAATCCATAAATCATAATAACATGAACAAAAACAAAAGATGAACCAAAAACAAAAGAAACAAAAGCTATGTAACATTAAATCGTCGAGTAACTCGGAATCGTTACCTTAGCTAGCAAGATCAATTAGCACCAAAATAAGAAGTATAAAATAATAAACCCGTCTACTAATCTTCACCCAAAATATACGAGTCTCCAAACTCGTCTTCAAAATCTTCCCCTATAAGAAATGACAAGAAAAACATTATTAGAATTAAAACTTGATTTTCCATAATTAAAGTGTTGAAAACGATTTTGACGGAATTGAAAATAAACCGTACTTGAAGATTGAGAGCGAAGAGGAGATTCTAGAAATATAAGTTAGGACGGATTTAATTAAGAAATGAAGGTTTTATGATGATTTTGCTCAAGAACGACGAAGAACGAATGAAGAACGACGAAGAACGAATGAAGAACGATGAAGAACGATTAATTAGATCTTAATTTGATTTATTGTAAAAATGAAAAGTTGTTAGTGATTAATGGTGGGATTTGGCCGTGTGTTTATAGAGAAAATAATGAGTCGGGTTTTGAAATTGTTGTTACGGAATTGACTCGGATTTTATAATTATATTACGGTAATTGATTAAATATAATTAGAGATTAAGTTAATTAAACTAAATATCAAGATATTATGTTATTGTAATGAAAAGAAAGGAAAATATCAAGGCCTAAGAGAGGAAGGAGAGCCGTGTGGAGTATGGTGATATCGGGTCTGTTTTTAAGCGATTTGCGTAATTTTCGTTGACGGATCGATAAAGTAATAAATATCTAAGATATTATTATTAGATTAATCAAAATAATGAAAATATCCAAAAGTGAGTGGGAAAAGGTGACATGGGCGTGTGACTCATGCCAAAGTCGAGTTTCGGGTTTGTTTCGGGATTTACGATGACTCGGGAATAGTTAAATGACGTTCGGGTTAAAACCGTAAAAAGTATTCTTTAATTCCAAATAAATTCAAAATAATTATATTAAATTTTCATAAATCCCAATAAATCTTAATAAAAATAAATTAAAAATATTATTTTTTTACATAAAATTTCGGTCTTCAAAATTACAAGGCGAGTCGGAAAAAGTCAACAAAAGTCAAAGTTGACTTAAAAACGGGATTCTTATGGAATCTCTCAAAAGTTCCAAATACGAACTCGGAATTTCAAAATACGACTCGAAACAAAAATTTCTATTTTAAAACCTTAAGTTTGCTGAAAAGTATCCTTAAGATATTTTACTAGAAAAATAGGGTACTTTTCGGGTTGTTACATTAGGAGTTTTTGGGTTTGGGTTTTTGGAGATTTTTGATCTAGTGGAAGCCATGGATGAAGGTTGAAGGTTTGGGTCATTTTTTTTTTTTGTTGTGGGTTGCCGTGAGGAAGGAGAAGGAGTAAAAAAAATTGGTTGAGTATTGATGTGGTGAAAGTGATAGGTAATAATGAGAGGATGTTGGTTTTTGTACCTTTTGTACTTTTGTACATAGGTGCCGGCTATAGAGTCCACTTTCTCTTTTTTTTTTTTTTTTTTAATTTGGGTAGGAAAGGGAATCTTAGGTAAATAAGTTTGGGGATATGGTAAGGATAGAATTTGGTAAATAAAAAGATATGATAAGGTGATATTTATTTGAGAATTTCGGCTAGTATAGGATACATGGGTAGAATTTGGCTCAATTTTGGAAAGTGAATAAGATAGGTTTTTGGCAAATATGTGGTTCATAATTCAATTTCCATAAAACACTTAATATGCAAGATACTCACGTAAAATATATTATATTAAATACAAATATACTAGCAATGAAATATGCGGACACAGTCATACAATCTCGTCTTATTCTAGCCAGTCACGCAGGTTCACAAAATAAATAAGATGAATTTAATTGCTACCGGTTAAACCAATTTCCAACCGCAAAATCTCAAAACGTCTTCTCGCTAACGCCTTTGTTAAAATGTCAGCCCATTGATTGTCAGTACTAAAAAATTCGAGTTTAATGTTGCCCTTTTCTACATGGTCACGTAAAAAATGATGTCTAATGTCTATATGCTTAGTACGAGAATGCTGAGCTGGGTTCTTAGAAATGATAATAGCACTCGTATTATCACTGAAAACAGGCATACAACCAACATTAACACCCTAATCACATAGTTGTTGCTTTAACCAAAGTAGTTGAGAACATACCAGTCCTGCAGCGATATATTCGGCTTCTGCAGTAGATAATGCAACCGAATTTTGCTTCTTTGAGCCCCAAGTAATTATGCAAGGTCCAACAAACGGAGCAAATCCAGAGGTACTTTTTCTATCTAGAGAACATCCTGCATAATCTGCATCTGAATATCCTACTAGATCGAAATTACACTCAAGTGGATACCACAAATATAAGTTAGATGTACCAATTAAATATCTCAAGATACGTTTAACTGCAATCATATGTGATTCCTTAGGACATGATTGAAATCTAGCACAAACACATACGCTGAACATAATGTCAGGTCTACTTACAATTAAATATAATAAAGAACCAACCATACCTCGATATGTAGTCTCATCTACGGACTTACCATTTTCGTCCAAGGTCAACTTTTTGTCAGTTACCATAGGCGTGTCCATTGGATGAGCGTTCTCCATACCAAATTTTCTGATTAGCTCCTTGACATATTTTTGTTGGTGAATCTTTATGCCTTCTTTGGTTTGTTGAATCTGTAGTCCTAGGAAGAATTTCAATTCTCCCATCATGCTCATTTCAAATTCTGAGGTCATAAGATATGATAAATACTTGCACAATTTATTGTTAGTAGAGCCAAAAATAATATCGTCTACATAAATTTGAGTAACAAGTAAATCAGAACCCTCGGATTTTAGAAATAGGGTTTTGTCGACATATCCTCTTTTAAAATTGTTTTGTAATAAAAATTTTGACAATCTGTCGTACCAAGCCCTAGGCGCTTGTTTCAAACCATATAAAGCTTTATCGAGTTTAAAAACATGGTTTTGAAACTTGCTATTCAAAAATCCAGGAGGTTGTTCAACAAAAACCTCTTCTTCCAAATAACCGTTAAGAAATGCAGTCTTAACGTCCATTTGGAATAATTTCATTCCTTTATGAGCTGCGAAAGCGATGAGCAAGCGAATAGCTTCAAGTCTTGCTACTGGAGCGAATGTCTTGTCATAATCAATCCCTTCTTGTTGATTATAACCTTGAACAACCAATCGAGCCTTGTTACAAACTATAACTCCTGAATCATCCAATTTATTTCTGAATACCCATCGAGTACCAATCACAGTTCGATTAGAAGGTCGTGGCACGAGGTGCCATACTTTATTGCGTTCGAACTGTTGAAGCTCCTCTTGCATAGCCACAATCCAGTCGGATTCTGCAAGAGCTTCCTTGATGTTGGTAGGCTCTATGGTAGACATAAAAGAATAGAATGAACAGAAGTTATTAAATGTTCGCCTAGTTTGAACTCCTTTAGTCAAACTTCCTAGGATACTATCCATAGGATGAGAACTCTTATATTTCCAATTTTTAGAGTTCCTAGGCTCATCATCATCTGATGAACTTTGAAACACCAAACTGGGGGGTAATACAAGAGTAGAAAACACACACAACACAAACAATAACAAGATAGATAACCCTGTATTCAAGGCTACCAAGACAGGCACAGGTAGCTCTAAATGCAGTGAATCCTAAGCTAAACTCACTGATGATCGGTTCGTCGTCAAAACAAACATCAAAAATAACCCAAAATAAGTAGTATAAAGGGGTCGAATCCACGAGGATGGAGGGGGTCAACTACTAGTTCGATCGCGTCCTATTCTAGCCTAATAAGAGTTGAATTGGAAAGTTAACTAAAAACTAGTAAAAACAAGTAATCGCTAAATAACAAGGTAAAGACAATTAAGGGAAACTAAGGTGAAGGGTTCACCTTAGGGGGATTAATGGGCTAGTCGGGCAATTAGCAAATGGGTAACAAATTCGAGTAAAATCAATTGCTAATGTCTCAACAATCAATAATCATCAACAAAGCCATCGCATTTGTCTCAAATCACCCATATAAACACTAGTCTAATCATTTCTACCACCGTCGCTTAAGAAATAATCAAACCATGCTTGATAAAGTGGGCAACTTTCGTTCACTCATTTCATCAAACACTTAGTGCGCATATGGGTAATATCCGAATTGTTACCACAAATCTACTAATTACCCAACTAATTACCCAACTAATTACCCCACATAATCCTCCCTTAGGCTCCCCCTAAACCCTAGAAGGGAACTACTCACACATGCTAAGGGAAATCAAACAACTAAAGGCAAGTAATAGTGAAATGAACATCATGCTATGAGATGAATAGTTATAACAATCGAATGATAAACAATAAACTAGAAATGGAAATAAATTGCATAAATAACAAAAAGATGAGAAATTTAATACCAACAAGCTTGTATTAATGAAGAGGGAGAATGTCTTCACCCCAAAATCCTCAATACAAACCCAAAACTGAAATAATTCTACTAGGAAAGACTAGATCTACCAACTTGAAATGAGAAATTAAGTTTAATTAGGGAACGATTAGGAGAGTAATTAGGGACTAATAGAGGTTACAAATTATCTAGGGTTTTGTGCTAAGAGATAATGAAAAAGCTGCTTACAAAATATTAGGGGAAGGGTATATATAGGTATCTCGAAAATTAAGAAAGAAAATAGAAGAAAAGTCGAATTTGCGGTGCTGTGTTCCTGGCCGGTCGACCGGCCGCCGGCCGGGAGCACATCAGTAGCCTCCCTCATCACGCCTTGAAAAATCATTCTAAGTATAGAAATGGGGTCCCGGCCGGTCGACCGGCCGCCGGTCCCCCACCGGCCTAGAGCACATTTTCATTCTCATGGGCATTCTGTTGTTGCACAGGCCGGGTAGTCGACCGGCCGCCGGTCGACCGGCCGGCGCTACCTGAGCCTTTTCTTCTCTTTCTCATCTTCTTTCATTTGTGGGTGAGTGTTCTGAGCCGGTGGGCCGGCCGCCGGTCTGAGGGCCGGCCTCCGCCACGTGAGGCTCCTTTCCTCATTCTTCTTCTCATCTTCGAATCCCGACTCATGCAAGACCTTTATGCTCCGATTTCTTCATTTCCGCCTTAATTCCTACAAATTATGATCGACATTCATAGCACGGGAAATCAGGAAGCAAAATGCAATCAAGGGCACGCAAATCCGTGTAAACGGACCAAAATGGGGACGAAAATGAGGGGAAAATGTGACTAATTAAATGCTTATCAAAATTCCCCACACTTAAGACTTACTCGTCCTCGAGTAAGTAAACAAAATTCGAGACCCATAAGTACCCTTATTCAACACTACACTAATACTAAGGCTACTACCTAAACTACTAATAATATCCGACGGTAGGCAATTAACGGGCCTCCTCCGTCCCTTCAACACACAACGAGATACTCATGAGGTAGAGTACCTCCTTGCAAGGCAAGTAGGGGCTTGCTCAAAATCGCGACGCATCCAAATGAAAAACACGTAAGAACACGACAAAGATGCATCTAACAAAAAAAAAATCACATGCCTCATCCATGTGACGGAAATATCTAAAAGGAAAACCGTCTAAATAATGCATGATCCTTATAAGACACTAATATCATAAAGCATGGAAAAATATTCGCCTCCTAGCGGTGCAAGTCTAATGATAATTTTGAACCCCGTCTACTATTTGCTTGGTCAAAAGCGATAAAATGGAAGATGGAAATGAAATCCTCGTGACGTTATTAAGCACAATAGCATATGGAATTCACGTTTCTCAAATAAATGAGACACAAGGGTCGTCCCGTCTCACTATGCAACTCAAAGGCGAATGATCCAAGATGGATTAAAGGAAAAGGATATTTGAGTCTAATTGCTTGCAAGATTTTCATTTCAACACTTTGTTTTCTTTTTTCTTTTTCTTTCTTTTTGATTTGCATTTTGGTTTGCAATTTTTGGCATGAAAGCACACGGTTTCCGTTAAGGACATGCAGTCGGAACCAACAATAGGGGTATCCCCACCGTAGTGGCATCGAAAGGGGCCCTAGATATGGGCCCACTAGAATCCCTAGAAGTTCCGTTTTGCACTTCCTCGACGAAAACAAGAGAAGATGATAATTGACTCAATATTTTCAACTTGTTTGATTTGTTTCCTTTGTTGAGCAAAAGTGGAAGAACAATGAATCATGGTTGGTTGCATAGCAAGAACGGTCACCTAAGAATCCTTTCTACCATCGGAATATTCACATCAATTGAGGTTGTCGAGGTGGAATAAGCGCAAACTCGTGACTCGACATTAGTAGACGGGTCAAAACTCACTAGATATGCACAACCCAGGGCGTCTAAAATTCCACGATTAAGATGAACACTTTATGAATAAAAAAGTAGCAAAAAGGGACTATGCACATTCAACAAGTCTTCCAAAAAGACAATTATTAAAACATTTTTCTAAATGCAACTATATGCCATGATGCGATCTAGCATATATACAACTTAAATGCACATGCTCTAACCGACTATATGACACATAAGCTAATGCTATCTCCTAACAGCACACAAGTGGCACACACGCCAATCAACAAAATTCACACCATCGTCATCAACACATCCCATCCTCGAATAAGAAGAAAAGGAGATAAGGGAGAAGAGAAATAGGAAAGATCTCACCAAAGCGTCTTCATTTTCCCTTTTTCGTGCCTCTTATGATATGGGGCGCACCTATGGATGGAGACAAAAAGAAACACACGGCAATATATACAAAATAAACTATATACAAACCAATCTAAACATATATTTTTTAGAAAATTTTCAAATTTTTCGATTTTTAGGCATTTTTCAACTTTTTTCAAAAATCAACGATATATACAAAAGAAAAAAATCCTCCCCACACTTAAGTCTTACTCGTCCCCGAGTAAGTGACTCAAATATGAAAAGAGGGAAAAAAAGAAAAGGAAAACAAAACAATTTTTTTGGGTTTTTCAAATTTTTTGGGAATTCCCTCCCCACACTTAGTATTTACATGGTGTGAGGGGTGAATTCAAAGCAAATAACATGTTTACTTAGTATAAATGTTTTTTGTGGGAATTCCCTCCCCACAATTTTTTTGGGTTTTTCATTTTTTCTAGAGTCTCGTTGTGGTGGTAAGGTGCATAAATGCAAGCCCCTCATGGGGGTACCTCCCACAAGAAAGTCTAGTGTGCCATATCGGAGTCTCGTCGTGGCGGTAAAATGCATAAATGCACGCCCCTCATGGGGGTACCAACCACGGGAAAGTCTAAAAATGACACCAAACAAAATGCAACTACGCTATATGGATGCAAGGCTAACATGTGACGATATGTTACAAAATTAAATTCTAATGCAAGCTTAAATGGATGCAACTAAATGGATAACTAAACTAAGATATAATACAAGTATCTAAATGCATGCAAAAATATAAACATGATGAAGATTTGGATTAAAAAGGATCATACTCATGGGTTTCCGGCCTCAGGAGTATCCAGTGAAATCAGAGGATGTAGTATAAAAATGGCCACCACCGGCCTCAGCAAAAGACACATCTACATCCCTGGCTCCCGAACCAGAGCCGCCACCCTCCACAATCTCGAACCGGGGACCCATCCTGTCAAACCACTCGGCATTCTGTGTCGCAATCTCTGGGTCCACCTCCTCCTCATCAACTACCGGCTGAGCAAAAACCGGCGCAGAAGAATAGTAGTCATGCTGAACATTGAAATCCCCGAACACCCTAGAACCCTGGTCATACCCGCCCTCTGGCCACATGAAATAGGACGGATGTGGGCCAACTGGCTCCCTATACCCCTCCCTACACCAATTATCGTAAGAAGGGTATTGGCCAAGAGCCAAGTCATAATACATCTTATCCATCCTCTGCGACAAAAGAGCTCTCTCCCGAGCTTCCTCCTCTCGCCACTTAGCTGCCGCCTCTCTTTCCCTAGCCGCTGCCTCTCTCTCCGTAGCTGCCGCCTCGGAGGCCAAAGTCATATCGGCCATGAACTGAATCAAGGAAGGATCCAAAGGTGGGTAACTAGGAGTGGTGGAAGTGGATGCCTCGGGTTGGGATGAATTAGGCCAAGGACGCCACTGCTGTTGATGATAATAGGGGTTCGCAAAAGGCAAGGTAGTGGAAGTGGGGCCCTGCTGCTCTCTCCTATATGTAGTGACGGGGGCAGTGGGATCTCGCCTGAATGCGGTAATAGGAGCTAATGGATCTTCCGGGTTATCCTCAGGTGGTGGTGGAGGGTTCTCCTCCACTAGGGGAAGGAGATAATGCGCGCTATCAGGAACAACTTTCATTGCCGCACTATTCGGGAGGGGGATAGAGTTGACCCCTCGGACCCTCCAATACATCTTCCCGTCCTCAACTCGCTTCACTACCCACTCAAGCTTCGAAGTAATGTAATCCTCCGTCAACAAGGAGCATCCCCCCAAACACTTCAAATTTCGCTCATCTAGAGCATCTCTACAAAGGGCATGGGCAATCTTGGTAACAATCCCCCCTATATGGATACCGGTCGGGCTAAATGGGTCATTGGAAATTTTCTGAAAGTGGAGGGCTACATGGTGACCAATGTTGACCCCAAATTTATTCGGCTTTTGGAACAAATAAGCCGCCAAAATCGAGAGCTCATCGGCCCGAAAATTGTGACACTCCTCTCTCCCAAACAACGTCCAACCCATAAAACGATGCCAAATCCTAATAGGGGCATTGTGGCAAGCATTTGCCGGCCTCTTAGTCCCCTTCGCAAATTCCATTCCCGAGATAGCAGTCCACACATCATTCACATTAAAGTTTTCGGGGACTTTATAAGACTTATGAAATCTAACCCCCAAAACCTTACAAAATTTCTCAAGGGAAAGGTTAAATGCAGTATTAAGAAGGCGAAAAGAAACAATTTTGACCATGCCCGTGTTCCTATCTTTTTCATGACTAAAGGAACTTAAAAACTCCCAAGTAAGACGGGGGTAAGTACGTAAGTGTTGACCGTAAAGTTCCCCCATCCCCAAACCTTTAAAAAGCTCAAGAGTGACCGTATCAAGGCCGAAGTTTCGCATAGTATTCCGACAAATGAAGCGGGAATGGGGAAGGTTTCTGCGCTTTAAACATTGAAACTTACCTCTCGCAATTTCGCTTACGAAGACGATATCGGGAAAATCGTGATCCGGACCCATACCCGTCGTAACTTGCTGAAGTCTAGCCTCCAACTCCGCCTCAAGCTGAGCCCTTGTTCTTTTCCTTGGTGGTTGTTGAGCCATTGAGTTTTTTTTTTTTTCGAGTAGTCAATCGAAATAGGGGAAAAAATTAGGGAAAAATCAGGTTTTTGAGTTTTGGGATGAATTTGGTGATGTAGTGGGTTAATTTATGGGTTGATTGTTGGATTGATTGAGTTTTGTGGTGAGTTTATTGAAGTTTTTGTGGAGTTTGGGGATTTTTTGTGGGATTTGAAGGTAGAAAGAGAAAGAAAGAAGGAAGAAACAAAGAAGAATGAAGGAAAAAGAAAGTGCCTCACGAGTGAAATAATGCCTCGGGTTGGGTCTGGGCCGGTCCAGGCACCGGCCGCCGGTCGACCAGCCTGGAACCCAGTACAAAAATTTTCGATTTTTTGGCTCTTGAATAAATCATGTGTTCAGGTGCTCCTGGCCGGTCAGCACACCGGCCGCCAGTCCACCGGCCAGGAACACAGCTCAAAATTTCACAATCTTCACATTTAAGTTATTTGGTGCTCTGGGCCGGTTGTCAGACCGGCCGCCGGTCCACCGGCCTAGAACACAGCTCGAAAAATTTCAAAAATAAACTTCCCATGATAATGTGTTCCAGGCCGGTTGGCACACCGGCTGCCGGTCGCCCGGCCTGGAATACCTGCTACTCAATTTTCACATTTCACAAACTTGCTACTGGAGTGCTCTGGGCCGGTCGGCACACCGGCTGCCGGTCCACCGGCCTGGAGCACTTCTTCTCTTCTTCACCTCGCCTTCAAATTCACAACAAATTCCCAAAGAAACCAAGTCACCAACAATATCTACCCAACCAACATCTTCCCAAAGACACGGTTTCGATCCAAACCCGACTACAAATGTTTCAAACCTACCTAAGACTTCTTCCAAAGACGAAATACCCGAGTACACAAAACCAAATCTTCACAACTACTCCTAATATGCATGCTATATACAAAAAAATTGGTGGTTGTTGAGGGACTCCACCAAACCTATCAATGCACAAGAATTTACAAACAAGACTCCTCCTCGGGAAGTGGATCCCCAAGGAAGAGTACTTCCACCGTTCCTTTTTCATCTCCATCAAAATATCTTTTCACTCGATGCCCATTGACTTTGAAATTACCACCTTCTTCGCTCCAAAGTTCAAAAGCTCCATGTGGTGATATGTCGATAACTTTGAAAGGACCTGACCATCTCGAGCGTAGCTTCCCCGGAAACAACTTGACCCGAGAATTATAGAGTAAGACTTGGTCACCCACTTTTACATCTTTATCAACCAATTTGGCGTCATGCCATTTCTTTGTTTGCTCCTTGTAAATCTTTGAGCTCTCGTAGGCATCAAGTCTTAGTTCTTCAAGCTCACTCATTTGGAGAAAACGTAGCTCTCCGGCCATATCAATGTCAAAGTTAATTTCCTTCAAGGCCCACCATGCCTTGTGCTCCAACTCGATTGGCAAGTGACAAGCTTGCCATAGACAAGCTTGTAGGGAGTAGTGCCGAGGGGAGTTTTAAAGGCGGTGCGAAGGGCCCATAGAACATCCGGAAGCTTTTGAGACCAATCCTTCCTACCTTTGCTTGTGGTCTTCTCCAAGATGGCTTTTATTTGACGGTTTGAGACCTCTACTTGCCCACTGGTTTGAGGGTGGTAGGCAAGAGCGGTCTTATGAGTGACACCATGGGAAGAAAGCATGATCTTGAAAGTGTTCTTCCGAAAGTGCGAACCCCCGTCGCTAATCACCACTCTCGGGGTCCCAAACCTCGGAAAGATAGTGTTTTTGAAGAGCTTGATAACAACTTTAGCATCATTTGTTGGGGTAGCAACGGCTTCAATCCACTTGGACACATAGTCCACCGCTACCAAAATGTACTCATTCCCACAAGAGTTGGGGAATGGTCCCATGAAATCAACTCCCCAACAATCGAAAAGCTCGATCTCAAGAATGTTTTGAAGGGGCATCTCATTTCTTTGACTTATATTCCCCCTTCTTTGGCATCGATCACAAGATTTGACAAAGTAGTGGATATCCTTGAACATAGATGGCCAAAAGAAACCACCTTGTAACACCTTTGCAATGGTGCGAGATGTACCAAGGTGGCCCCCGTAGGCCGAGTTGTGAATTCTATCGACTATCTCCATGCCTTCTTCCCTAGGAACACATCTTCAAAACATGCCATCACCACACTTGCGAAAAAGATGTGGGTCATTCCAAAAATAGCGTTTTGAGAGAGTTAGGATTAATGAGGAGAGCACTACACTCCGCCTCCATAATCATAACATCTTGGGTACCCAAAGTCCTCTTGTTAGTCAAGATGTCTTTTAGAAATTTTGAGTATGTGGGCATGTTTAGTATAACATCAGTGAAAGGTAAGGTCACTTCAAGTCCCTCAAGCATTTTTCTAAATTGGGTGAACTTGAAGTTTTCCTTAGTTTTCAAAGCTCTAGAGGGGTATGGGATATCGGAAACAACAAGTGGAGAACTAAAAGATACCTTTGGAATGGGAGTTTTCTTGGTTACCTTAGCTCTTGCTATTGGTTGTACCTCTACTCCGTCATCATTGACATCCTTGTTCATCTCCTCTTCATAAAGCATAATTTCGACATACCCATCTTCTCCCTCTTTGGGTTGATCATCTTCACCCTTGCCATCATCTTTTAACTCCAAGGTAGGAGTCAAAATGGGCTCTTCAAATTCTTCTCCTTCCTCAACATGCTCATCATTTGGAATCTCATCATTCATCATATCCATGTAGGGGTTATCAAGCACTAGTTCACTTCTTAAAGTCACCGCACATGCATGGTGGCTTGATGAAGCATCCTTGGAGCTTTTCCCTTGAGCAACTAGACCTCTCGGAGGCCTTTGAGGGTTGTTCAAAGCTTGAGAAGCTAACCTAGCTTCTAATTCCCTCACCTCTTTCTTGTGAGCATTAGTGACATTTTGCAAAGCCAAGTTGTTTTGGATTTCCATGTTTTTGACTAGTTGCAAAACCTCACTCATTGAAGGCTCATTCTCTTGGTGGGGTTGGTTGGTCAAGGGAAGGGCAAAAGCATAGTCATTCCGACTACTTGAACCTTGGTTGTTGCTTCTTTGGTTGTTAAAGTTTCCTTGTTGGTTGTTATTAAAATTTCCTTGTTGCCCCCTTGAACCTTGATTGTTGAAATTTGACCCTTGGTTGTTGTTGAAATTTGACCCTTGGCCTTGGAAAGATTGATCGGGAACCCCTTGACTTGCTTGATTGTTTTGATTGCCTTGGTAAAAATTACCTTGGCCTTGATTGTTGAAGTTTTGGTTCCCTTGATTTTGATTCCAATTTCCTTGACCTTGATTCCAATTACCTTGGTTTTGGAAGTTACCTTGGTTATTGTAACCTTGATCGTTGAATTGTTGATTTTGGAATTGGTTTGATCCTTGACCTTGTTGAGAGTTGTTGAATTGATTGTTATAGTTTCCTCTTGAAAATTGACCTCCTCCTCTAGGTTGGGAAAAACCCGGAGGGTTGGAAGGTTGAACTTGAGTGTGTTGAGGGTTGGGATTTAGGACATTTTGGCTTTTGTAGCTCATGTTTGGGTGAAATTTCGAACTTGGATGATAGAAATTGGAATTTGGGTTGTAAGCTCCTTGACTTTGGAATTGAGGCCTTGAGGGTCGTGGGTTGTTGTTGACTCCTTGAAAAGCATTCACATGTTGATAATCATTTCCACCTTCATTGTTATAAGAAACATTATTCCCACAAACTTAAAAGGTGTGTCCATACCCATTGCAAATTTCACAAGTAGGGGTTTGATAAGCTTCCACCATGGGAGGTGCATAAGACCCACTAGCTTCATTCACATGATGGCCTTGACTTTGATTTTGAGCCTTTTGAAGCTCGGCAAAACCCTTAGTAAAAGTTTGTGTGAGCAAATCAATCTTGGCATTGGTATCCGCATTTGAAAAGTTCTCACTTGGGTACTTAGAACTCCTCCTCAAGCTATTTCCTCTAGAACTAGTGCCATAGCTAGACTCCGACTCAACCATCTTCTTAATCAATGCCGCCCCTTGTTGGTCATTCAAATGATCAAAACTTCCCCCCGCGGAAGCATTCACCATAGCCTTTGTTTGAGGGAGGAGAGTTTGATAGAATGTTTGAGTGACATACCAATCCGCAATTCCATGGTGAGGGCAACGGGCAAGTAAATCAATGAATCGATCCCATGCCTCTCCCAAGGATTCTCCATCCTCTTGTTGAAAGGTTGTTATCTCATTTCTTAGCATCGCCGTTTTGGAGGCGGGGTAGTACTTGCTTAGAAACTCCTTAGCCAAGTCATCCCAAGTAGTGAAAGTGTTTGGAGCATGGTTATTCAACCACCTCTCCGCCCGGTCTTTAAGAGAAAATGGGAACAACATTAGACAAAGGGTTTCCTCGGGCACACCATTCCTCTTCATGATTCCTACCCTACTTTTGAACTTTCTCAAGTGGGCATGAGCATCCTCATCGGGGAGGCCTCCAAAGCTATCCCGCTCAATAGATCTCATTTGAGCCGGATGTATCTCAAAGTTGTTTGGGGCCAAGACACCGAAATTTATTGGGGATTGGGTATCATCGTGGTTGGGACGGTTACGGTCACGTAAAGTCATCATTTGTGGTTGATTTTGTTGTTGAGGTATTATAGGTGGTGAATTTGGTGGTGTATTTTGTTGTGTATTGTAGAAGGGGTTTTCGAATATAGGTTCAATGGTGTTGTTTTGTGGGTGATCGATTGTTGGAGTAGATGTAGAAGCGATTGAAGTATTGGCTTGTTGATGGCTAACCCTTCTTGAATTCCTAACCCGAGCAAGTGTATTAGCTCGGAGAGTCCTAAATAACCTTTCGGGCTCCGGATGGCTCAAGAACAACCCTTCACCCCTAAGCATGCACTCAAAGCAACTCAAAAACAAGTTAGACTCCTAGTGTGTTTTTGGGCACACTAGAGAAAGACAATAATGCAAAACACTCTACAAATAATCTAACAACTAAATACCAACAAAAACAACAAGTAACTTGACTAAATCTAAGACACAAAACAAACTACGAGTTTCCTTACGCCATCCCCGGCAACGGCGTCATTTGATGATCGGTTCGTCGTCAAAACAAACATAAAAAATAACCCAAAATAAGTAGTATAAAGGGGTCGAATCCACGAGGATGGAGGGGGTCAACTACTAGTTTGATCGCGTCCTATTCTAGCCTAATAAGAGTTGGATTGGAAAGTTAACTAAAAACTAGTAAAAGCGAGTAATCGCTAAATAACAAGGTAAAGGCAATTAAGGGAAACTAAGGTGAAGGGTTCACCTTAGGGGGATTAATGGGCTAGTCGGGCAATTAGCAAATGGGTAACAAATTCGAGTAAAATCAATTGCTAATGTCTCAACAATCAATAATCATCAACAAAGCCATCACATTTGTCTCAAATCACCCATATAAACACTCGTCTAATCATTTCTACCACCGTCGCTTAAGAAATAATCAAACCATGCTTGATAAAGTGGGCAACTTTCGTTCACACATTTCATCAAACACTTAGTGCGCATATGGGTAATATCCGAATTGTTACCACAAATTTACTAATTACCCAACTAATTACCCCACATAATCCTCCCTTAGGCTCCCCCTAAACCCTAGAAGGGAACTACTCACACATGCTAAGGGAAATCAAACAACTAAAAGCAAGTAATAGTGAAATGAACATCATGCTATGAGATGAATAGTTATAACAATCGAATGATAAACAATAAACTAGAAATGGAAATAAATTGCATAAATAACAAAAAGATGAGAATTTTAATACCAACAAGCTTGTATTAATGAAGAGGGAGAATGTCTTCACCCCAAAATCCTCAATACAAACCCAAAACTGAAATAATTCTACAAGGAAAGACTAGATCTACCAACTTGAAATGAGAAATTAAGTTTAATTAGGGAACGATTAGGAGAGTAATTAGGGACTAATAGAGGTTACAAATTATCAAGGGTTTTGTGCTAAGAGATAATGAAAAAGCCGCTTACAAAATATTAGGGGAAGGGTATATATAGGTATCTCAAAAATTAAGAAAGAAAATAGAAGAAAAGTCGAATTTGCGGTGCTGTGTTCCTGGCCGGTCGACCGGCCGCCGATCGTCTGGCCGGCCGGGAGCACATCAGTAGCCTCCCTCATCACGCCTTGAAAAATCATTCTAAGTATGGAAATGGGGTCCCGGCCGGTCGACCGGCCGCCGGTCCCCCACCGGCCTAGAGCACATTTTCATTCTCATGGGCATTCTGTTGTTGCACAGGCCGGGTAGTCGACTGGCCGGCGCTACCTGGGCCTTTTCTTCTCTTTCTCATCTTCTTTCATTTGTGGGTGAGTGTTCTGAGCCGGTGGGCCGGCCGCCGGTCTGAGGGCCGGCCGCCGGTCTGAGGGCCGGCCTGCGCCACCTGAGGCTCCTTTCCTCATTCTTCTTCTCATCTTCGAATCCCGACTCATGCAAGACCTTTATGCTCCGATTTCTTCATTTCCGCCTTAATTCCTACAAATTAAGATCGACATTCATAGCACGGGAAATCAAGAAGCAAAATGCAATCAAGGGCACGCAAATCCGTGTAAACGGACCAAAATGGGGACGAAAATGAGGGGAAAATGTGACTAATTAAATGCTTATCACTCACCCACTAAGACAAGCACAAGTGAATGACCCTAACTTAGGCCAACAAACTAAGACTAGCACAAGTTTGTTGAAGGTTTTTTTGAGCTAACCAAGGCTGGCACAGGTTAACAAAGAAAGAGTAAACTCTGGTTTTTCATTCAAGCATTCTGAGTTCTTTGTTACATCAGAAGGCTCTATATATAAAGCATTACATAGGATCTCCACCACTCAACATAAAACTATATCTGAGGGCTTGAAATGAGCCTTGGAATAACAACAAAATAGATACAAAATTCTACTAATGGGACGAGCTAAACAGACTGCAAACAACTTCAGAAAAGAAGCTGAAAAGCAACTTTGTCCCTTTCCTGAAATGGCAATGCAGTGTAGGTTGTTGAGGGGTTTGTCTTGGTTGTTTGCTGCTTCAAAAGAGACCTTGAGATGGACTTCTACGACCTCCCCAACATACTTATTAATTACTACTGAGGGTCACACAAAAAGTAAGATGCTTTGCTCATTCATTGGTCTTGAAACCTGCCTTGCTCTCACAGTGACTCATTAACTTGTGGGCTGTTTTTCTTGAACTTCCAAGTACAATTAGGAAAACTTATCTTGGACTTTTTTGTAGCTAAGGACCTCAACTAGATGGGAAAAGAATTTGGAGCCCTTGATTGGACAATTGCTGTAGGATATGTGGCTTGGAACTGGTACTGGTGTCTGTGGGCTTCCTCTGGTTGTTGCTGACTTGGGACCTTGTTACTCTGGTTGGCATGGCTTGTATTGATGTTGTTGTTGCTTGATCATGAGCCTTTGAGGGTGTCATGGTTTGGCTGTGTGTTGCTTGGGCATGGCTACCTTGTGTTGCTTTTAAAAACTCAGTTGTTTGAGCTTGATCTGCCTTGGACTGAATATGGGTGTGTTTGTTGGTTGTTGTCTGAAATGGATTATCAAATGAGGTTGCTCCCCTAGCTCCTACTTCAAACTCTCATTTTTCTCAAATGATTCAGAATCAAGATTGGTTCCCCCTGAGTTGGACTCTGGGGTTATAGCTGAAGTTGGTACAACTTCAGTTACACCATCTTGGTTTTGGTTCAAAGTTATAGCATCATCAGCTATAACTTCAGTTTCCTTTTCCTTGTTTTGAGAAGAGACATTCGTATCATCAACAATTGTCTCAATTCTCTGTTCAAGGTCATTTGCGGATTTATCAAGTTCATCATTGATTCCTTCAATAACTTCTTCATTATTAATTGGCTCGTCTTCCCTTGAAAGACGAAAGTCTGGATCATTCATGTCTTCTTCTTCATTCTGTTCAACTTTTTCATGCACATTATCTTCATCAAATACAACATGAACACTTTCTTCTATGCACAACGTTCTTTTGTTAAAAACTTTAAACGCTTTACTATGATTAGAATAACCAACAAACACAGCTTCGTCACTTTGTGGATCAAATTTGCTCAAATTACTTTTTCCATTATTATGGACAAAACATTTACTCCCGAAGCAACGAAGGTGAGCTATATTGGGTTTTCTCCCTCTTAAAAGTTCATAGGGAGTCTTTTTGAGAATAGGTCTAATCATAGCTCTATTGTGCACATAGAATGCAGTACTAATGGCTTCTGCCCAAAAGCTCTTAGGAAGGCCACTACACAAAAGCATAGTGCGGGCCATGTCCTCTAATGTTCTATTCATACGTTCCACGACACCATTTTGTTGTGGGGTTTGTGGTGCAGAAAAGTTATGTCTTACACCATTCTCCCTACAATATTCTATAAAAGCTTGATTATCAAATTCAGTGCCATGATCCGTACGAATGGAAACTAACTTTTTATCATACTTGTTTTGGGCGAGCTTCATCAGTACTACAAACTCATCGAAAGTTTCATCTTTAGTAAATAGAAAGATAGGCCATACATACCTGGAGTAGTCATCGACTAGGACGAATACGTACCTTGATCCACCGCGGCTTCTAACTTTCATAGGTCCACACAAATCCATGTGTACCAACTCAAGTGGACGCTCTGTACTTACTACTCGTTTTGATTTGAATGAAGATCTAACTTGTTTACAACGGGCACATGCGTCACACATCTTTTCTTGTTCGAATTTGATTGAGGGTAGACCCTCAACTAAATCTCAAGACTTGAGTTTCTTTAAAATCGTTGGACTGATGTGTGCAAACCTCTTGTGCCACAAGCATGAATCATCCACGGTGACTTTCATGCACGTAAAGGAACTTGTAGTGACTTTGTTTAAATCAATCATATATACGTTTCGTTTACGTAAGCCTTCTAAGATAACATTACTAGTACCTTCAACTATGACACGACAAACATTTGAATGAAAAACGACTTTGTTGCCTTTGTCACATAGTTGAGAGATACTTAGCAAGTTATGCTTAAGGCCATCTACCAGATATACGTTATTGATAGCATGTGAAGAAGATATACCAATCTTACCTACACCAATTATGTTGCCCTTCTTGTTGTCTCCAAAGGTGACCTTGCCACCGTTGAAGAGCTCTAGTGAAAGAAATAAATTCTTGTTTTCGGTCATGTGTCTCGAACATCCACTGTCGAGATACCATAGATTATTTTCTTTCACTATTATCTGCAAGAGAATCAAATACAGCTTTTAGGTACCCACGCTAAGTTGGGTCCTTTATGGTTAGTGACTCTATATATTTGATCCTTCCTAACCCATACCTGTTTGACAATTCTTTTCTTCTTAGGATAGGGTTTGCTATGTTTATTGTAATTGTTGTGACGCACATTAGGTTTAAATGACTGCTTCTGATTCACATTATGTTTAGATTTTGAAGGTACAGATGTGTAATCGAAAGCCATGTCATAAAACCATCTAAACTCATTATTTCTAACCTCATCACGTTGAGGTTCAGATTCGGACTCACTAGACGCGTCATGCTCTTTCACAAAATCAGTTTGATTTTTGTTGTCGTTAACATATTTAATACAATTATCTTTAACATGACCGTTGTGACCACAATAATTGCAAATCAGATATTCTGAAAGATTGACGTACTTCCTTCTTCTGAAATCACGGTCAGAAGGAGTGGATTTGCACTTATCATGGTCTCTACGACTATAACATTCATGACCTAGACCCATCTTCATGTTATTGTTAGACTGTTCGGTAAAGAAGTCTAAGACCTTCTGACTTCCTTCCCACTTATCATGAACCTTTCGTGCATGTAGGAGCAATTCCTTCAAAGACTGGATTTCTTTTTCACATGACGAATGATCTACATTCGAGTCTTTGGAGGGATTGTTCTTTTTGAAATTTTCACGAAAGTCATTGAACCGTTTGTTCAAGATAAGTTTCTCCTCATTATGTTGACTTTTGGCTTGGGAGAATTCAGCCTTAGTATCTTTCAATTGCTGAGTGAGAAAGGAGTTTACTTTCTTGTGATCAAGGATAACAACCTCCTTTGCCTTAGCTTCAGAATGTAAACGCTCATTGACTTTCTTCAATTCTAAAGTTATAGCTTCATTAGCTATAACTTTGGCTTGAAGATGCTTAATGTTGAGCTTTAACTCTGAGATTATAGCTTCATTAGCTATAACTTTAGACTCAAGAGGTTCTTTCTCAACATTTGTCTTGTCTGAAGTTATAGCTGAAGTTGCCATAACTTTAGACTTGAGCTTTTTAGCTTTGGCCGTTAGAAGTTGGTTTTCCTCAGCAATATCAAGAATTTGTTCTTTAAGATCTTTCAATTCTAGACTCTGCTCATGACAATGATCTAAGGCTTCTTCAAAATACTTAATTAAGGACTTCTTAGATAAATTCTTAACTTGCTTTTTAAGTTCAAGATGACTAACCTCTTCGTCATCTTCTTAATCTGGTTCTGAATCTGAGTTGCCAACAAGACACATCTCGGATTCGCTTTCATTGTCACTGTCAGAAATTAGGTCAAGACTGACGTTGCTTAGACACAAGTTGGCGACTTCCTCTTCCTCTGACTCGTCGTCCTCTGTGTCGAGATCTCCCCAGCAATAAGCAATCATCACTTGCTTGAATTCCTTCTTGGTTTTGTCTCGTTGATTTTTGTCTTTGATTTTCTTCCATGTGGGGCAATCTTTGATCATGTGATCATTATCCCCACATTTGAAGCAACCACGACTTGAAAAAGACCCTTTTGACTCAATTGGCTTTTTGTAAGATTTATTAGTGTTATTGTTAAACGTTTTCCCTTGTGGTTTATTAAAGAATTTTTTCTTAAAACGTCTAGCAAATAACACTGTTTCATCTTCAAGATCCGAATCTTGTCTTTCACTAGATTCGGCTTGTAAAGCCACGTTCTTGCTATTACTATCATTTGCCTCATCTTCATCAAGAGTATCTCGTGAGCCATTTAGGTCCCAACGTACTCTTGATAAGATATGTCAGATAATGTCTTCACATTCCTCAATTATTACCGTCACCTAGGTCCCCATCGTTTAGATAGACTTCTAAGGATCTTCCTGGCAATTTCCCGTCGGATTCAAAAGTATTTTCCAAGATTTTACACACACACAAAATGATACTAGAGAGCGAGTGGACATGGCTGCAAGCGGAATTCATTTTGGTACATGGAGAACCATTTCGTATTTTCCCGCTAGTAGTGCACTACGACACGTGGTTGACAACATTGTCCCCCAAAAAAAATCATAAGCTAACTCAAGACCATCCCATATTTCCTTGGCAGTAGAACTAGATGAGAAACGATCAAATTCCGTATGGGTCATGCCGTTTTGCAACAGACTAATAGCCTTTGAATTTTTCTCAGCTTTCTTATAATCTGCCTCAACATAGTCATCTTCTTTCTTTTCGATGGAAGTGCCAGTATCCGTTCCAAGCATGATCTTATTAGGACCATTCTTAATGATTAGCCAACACTCCCAATCGTTACCCTTTATGAAATGGGTCATCATATTTTTCCATAAACTGTAGTTCTTCCCATCGAATACGGGACACTTCAGATGTTTGGAATCCATTACAATAAAATTAAATGCAGCGGAAAATAAATAAAAATAAAAAGATAAATGGATCAGACTCCTTGCTGTAAGGCAATCAAGAGCACGAGGCTCTGATACCAATTGTAGAGTCTATTGATCGAATACGAAAGAGGGGGGTGAATTGAGTATTAAAAACTAGCCCCACTTTTTCAATTTATATGATATGTAATTAATTATTTGATCTTATGAATTAAAATCAACTAATTAATTAATCAAAGTAAGCGCGAATAAACGAAATAACGAAAAGTAAAGAGATAAGAGAGAGGCACACGATTTTTGAAGTGGTTCAGTTTCACACGTTGAAACCTACGTCCACTATTCTCGATTAATAATTTTTAGTACTTTTCTACGGATTACAAAAATTACCAACCCACTCGTATAATCAACACTATGAATTTATAACTCAAGGTGAGTACGCTAAATACTCTATAACTATCTTACGCCAATATAGAAGTACAATATAACTCACACAAATCCCGTTAAAGAATTGTAAGCTTATAATGATGTACTATTATCCAATAACGTATTTCACTCAATCGATTGATAATAATTGATGCACGACTCTTTTAAAAACAAACTCTAAAAATAATAAATATTTGCTCAAAGGTTTGCTTTAAAACGATTTTGGAAAATCAACACAAGTAAAATAAATTATCGTGTGATGTGTGTGTATTTCGTGCGTTTTACAAATTGTATGTGAATGAGTATTTATAGTAGTAGAATCATAGTAGATCTAAAACCCTAGTATAATATTTAAGATATTTATCTTTAATACCATAAAATAATATTTGCTTATCTTTTAGAAATATCTTTATCTCAAAATATTATTTGGTTTATCTTATAGAAATATATTTATCTTGATATCTCAAAATATTGTTGTAAAGATATAGTAGAATCCTAGATTAGGTAAACTAAGGAAACAAACCTATGGAGGCCGAATCCTAGCTCACGAAACCCTAGGAGCACGAATCCCTAGGTGGCACAAACTAGGTTTCACGAAACCCTAGATGGCTCAAACACTAGGAGGGCTAATTAGGTTAACAACAAATTGAGATAGAATATATTAGAAACCCTAGGTAGCATGACAACCCATAAGTTGTATTACTAACCAATAGAATCTCATAAATATATTCTCAATTAAAATAATTGATAAATATAAAAATACTCTTTCACTTTTGAAAACATTTCAAAACATTTTATTTCCAAAATCATGCATCAACATTTATCATCCAAAGTTATAGGCTAAAGCTATAACTTTGAACATAAAATCTCTCGAATGGAATAGTTACCGAATGACGACCTAGACTATCTAATCTTCACAAAGATCTTCAGTATACGGATCATCTCTTCATCTTGATCACAAAGACCCTCCATCTCGAGTCTTGTGTAGATTTATGTAGATCTTGTTTGAAGCGATTTTCCTTAAAGTTATGCCTGGTTCGCTATAACTTCCAAGTTCACTTCCAAAGTTATTCCTGAAGTTGTTATAACTTTGTCTCACAAACTTTATCAAAGTTATGCCTACCTTTGATCTTTCTTCTCATAATTGTTGCTAGCTATAATAAGACTAAAGCACACAATTACACGCATATGATATATCGAGTAAAACATATTATTACGTAAACACATGGACAGTATCAAAACAAAATCAAATTGGTCAACAACATATACATTGATCGTTAGCTTGTCGCGAGCCCGATACAAAGATAAATTACCAAGACTAGGCTAATAACAAATTAATGTAATTAGGGAAGTAGGGGTCGATCCTCAGGGAGATGGTGTTTCCTATAGAATGTGAAATGTCTCGCAATTTGGTCTTATCTAAAGAATATCTGGGTTTTGGGATTTTGATATCTAAACTAATATAAAGCATAAATAAAAACAAAATAAAAACAAATGAAAACAATAAAGCAAGTAATGAAAAGCATCTAGGGAAGTAGGTTCACACATGTAGATTGACATATTGATGAAATTGGATTTAGGATATGCAAATAATTCATTGTGAGTTCGTACGAATGATGTGTTCATTACAATCATAGATCAGATGGTCTAGCAGGCTTTTTAGGCGATTTACTAGGTCTTAATCTACCATGTCATGCTTTGTCTATTCAATTCTCTTATGTCTACCTTGGAAAAGAATTCCATTTTAGTCGATGACTTCCGGCCAGAAGTCGTTAACTATCGTTACGATCCAAACATGCATAGACACAACGTTTTAAAGGCACAATTTCTTTTATCCAATTATCATCTTTTAATCAATCTAACATGGCTACCCTACACCCTAGAAAGGTGACTACTCACTCATGATGATATCTAAATCTAAGATGATATTAACAATGAAAACTAGGATAGACATGTTTATTTTATTTTGACAATAATTTAGACTCTTTATAAGGCGATAATAACGACGCTAATTGACAATCTAGGAAATGAAACTACGATTATAACAACATGAGAATGAATCTAAGACAATATGTAAAGAGAATAACAATCAAATAGAAAACAATAAAGGACTTTAAACAAGGGATAAAACAGAAATACCTATATGACGATCGATGACGATAATGATAACAATAATAGAAAATCCTTTCACATAATAAACGATCCACCAATTACAACGCTTGAACCACACAAAGGAGATTACAAGGATGAAATTCTTATTGATCTAAGCTAATGTTTTGATATGAAATGGACAGAAATAAACTAAGAACTAAAGACTAAAGAAGAAGAAAATGAGAGAAGGGAGGCTAGTTCCCCCTCCTCCTAATCTAAGGAGAAATGTAAGAAGAGAAGAGAAGTATGAGAAGAAGGTGTGTGTTGAGAAGAGGGGATGGAGCATCTATATATAGCATTAGGGTTTCGTGGGGAAGAGGTCGGGCATTAAACACATAGGACAAAAATAGGAACTTGACGCCGTTTTGTGCAGAGCAGCACACTTCCCCGATCGGGTATACACAAACCCGATCGGGTATTTTGTCTTCTGGAAGCTTTTGACTAACGCTTCATCTCCTTTTGCTTTGACTTGACTTCCAACATCCCCCTTGACCTCTTGAGTCGGGTTTGTTGATAGGGTTTGATGTAAAGCGATGAATTCTTCCGCCTAAATGATTGATCTTCCGACAACTACGAAACTATCTTTGCTTCTTCTCTCTCTCGAATTAGTGAACCTTCTTGAAATGCCTTTCACTTGGTCAAGCTTGCTTCTTCAAATCGTCGGGTTCTAGGCAAATGCTCGGGAATATAGAAAAAGGGCGTAGAAACGTCACTTTCCCTATAAAACAGGTTAGAACACAGGAATTCGCCTACAAGACGATATTAGCTCATAAAGTGGCTTAACAAAGCACAAATGACATACAAAACCGAGCTAAATTGGGGGTTAAAACCATACAAATATTCACTTATCATACATCAACTGAGTAGGATTCATCTACCTTTTAACATTCCAAGAAATCATCAACAAATATCAATTCAATCACTTGAAGTCTCAACAATGGAATCCGAATACTCAGCCAAGCACAATCAACAAGTAGAGAAGATCAATTGACTTTTCAACGAACACCTTGCCTATATTAACAATAATAGTACAATCACTACAAATTCTATCAATACTAGAATCATAAAATACTATCAACTCTCAAATAATAATCTACAATATTTTCCCCCAATATCTAGGTCAAGCAACATCAATATTATCAACTATATCAATTTCCTCCAAATTATGCTCTAACATCAATAATCTAACTCAATATATATAATCACTATAACACATTCTAATCAATATCGAATCTTATAACATAATCTCAACCTAATAATCAATCTAGTCACTAATCTCATACTAATTACTCTAAACCCAAACTTGAAAGATGATAAGATAAATTACTACACGCTCGACCGAATACCCCTCACTCGATCGAGTTGATACACAACTCGACCAAGTAACACAATCATCCGGTCGAGTACACCCTTAACTCGACCACGTAATCCTAAGGGTATTACAATCTCCCCCCCCCCCTTAAAAAAAGAACGACGTCCTCGAAGTTCACGCCCTCACCAAAACAAAGCAGTCACTAGAACCAATAAAACCAAATACAACAACTCATACATAAGGCACATTCCAAAACCGACATGCAACCTAACACAACTCTATAACGCACCATAAATCCAAGGCTCCAACAACAATATACATCAACTCTTACTAAAATAAGATTTCATCACAAGACCTCCACACTAAGACACTGTCAAACTATCGCCCAAATCCCAACATGCCAAAGACAATCCACACAAGAGTCCCTAACTCTAATTCACATACCTCTCTTTCAATCCACAATTCATACATATTTCATCCTCACATCATTATTTAACCAAATATACATGCACACTTCTATATTTTTTCAAACTCGCCACAGTATTAATATATCACATCACCCAAAACTTGCAATGAATTCAAAATGTCCAAAAATCTCATTTCATTCTCTCAACTTTCCACATCTCTTCATAAAACCATATCAACTTGAGATATGCTATATAGTCCATCAAATTCGCGCACTAAATACCAAAGATATGCTATCATTTTCCAACTAAACAACGCCTCTACAACAATCATCAAAATAAGGAAGAAAAAGGGTGCGCTCACATCTTATCACACATACCAAATCAACAAAAACAAGCCCAACTCTCCCCACATCAAAACCGCACTACAAATATCACAAATCACCCACGTCACAACATACTACTCATTTCCAAGGTATTCAAGCTCACAAAATATATACATATCTATTAAACGCATACTAACATTTTCCACATACATGACCATCACATAATATAACATTACACTTTTAACATCACACATGCATGCCAACTCCATCGTATCATATTCTTATACCATCATCTCATAATCCACAATGCAACAAGTTCACATTAACATAGTACAACATGTACACATCACATAACATACACTCATTTCCCTGCTCATCATTTTCCACGATAAGTGACCGGTTGAGAATGAAAGGGCCACATATGATTTAGGTACGTCTCCCTAAATCCTAGTTAGCTCCCAACATCCTTCTTCCGCGTTCTTATTTTGACACCTTACGTTCATTATGTTCATTGGTCTAGGTTCCAATATCGTCGCTCTAATACCACTTTGTAACACTCCGGGTTACCATCTCGGTTTCCCGAGATAATACATATCTTGACGTCAATCCCAAATAAATTAATTTATTTTATTAAGTGAAGGTACAAAAGTAATTTATTTTATTAAGTGAAGGTACAAAAGATACAATCCAAACTCAATCTATCTAATACAAACATAACTACTCCCCAACAATTGCACTAGGACTCGATAGGTTGTCCGCATCCAAGTCCGCCATCAATAACCGCAATAATCATCATCAACCAAATACCTGCCAGAATTCAGAAACAACTCACCATATGCCGGAAATATCCTATGGATCACAGTAGAGATACAAAACAATTTCAACACACTGTCAGCCAACATATAAATAATCAATCACAACCGTATTATACTACAATCATCACACATATCCGGTGCCATAGTAGCGCACCCCGGTGCCATCAAATAGCGCACCTTGGTGCCATCAAATAGCGGTGACATCAACTATCACATAGCCGTGTACGTCCATGGCACGCCATAGACACAATGGGCCCTACTGCGGCAGGACATCACCACGTGCACTGACTCTTCCATGGTGGGACCATGAAGAGCGACCCACAGTCTATGAAGTCGGTATCCCACTACCGCTCCATATAAATATCTCCAAACATCGTGACCGCAATCACTAAAATCTCATCTCAAAAATCCAATCAACATGTCACAACCGTATCATAATACACATCACACAATTAATCACATTTACATCAACTGAGTAGGACTCACCTACCTTTTAGCATTTCAAGCAATCATCACCAAATAGCAATCCAATCACATGAAGTCTCAACAATTACATCTGAATACTCAATCAAGAACAATCAACAAGTAGAGAAGAGCAATTGGCATTTCATCGAACACATTACCTACATAAACAATAATAGTACAATCACTACAAATTCGATCAATATATACAAGAGTTATAAAATACTATCAACTCTCAAATAATAACCTACAACATTTTCCCTCAATATCTAGGTCAAGCAGCACCAATACTATTAAGTTTATCAAATTCCCCCAGATTATACTCTAACATCAATTATCTTACCCAAGATAATCACGATAACACATTCTAATCAATATAAACGAATATAATAACATACTCGCAACCTATCAATCTAATCACTAATCTCATAGTAATTACTTTAAACCCTAACTTGAAAGATGATAAGATAAATTCACAAGATTAAGATGAAGATTACTTACAACAATAGAACGAAATGAGAGATGTGAGAAAGATCTAGAAGGATGAATTCCACACCAAATCCAAAGACAAATGAAAGATTAATTAGAGAGTGATTAGGGATTAATTAGAGATATAATAGATATTTTAGGAGAGTTTATGTTACTAATGAATAATTATGAGGAAATAAGAGACAGAAATGCCTTTTATATGAACCAGATATCACGCGAAATATTAACACAAGAAACAGCGATTTCGACAATTACTCGGTCGAGTAACACACTCGACCGAGTGCACATAAACTCGACCAAGTGCGAAAAAACAGGGACTCCCCAAATAGAGCCACTCGACCGAGTGACTACACACTCGACCGAGTACATACCCTCACTCGATCGAGATCAAGTAACACAATCATCCGATCAGCCGAGTACACCCATTAATCGACCACGTAATACCAGGGGTAATATAAAAAGATATACTCACTAATCATAATAGTTATGCAAGTAGTGACGGTAGAGATGGAAACTTCAATAAGAAACATTATAAAGATTGGATTTTTATTTAATAACATGCAAAATTTAATTAGAGTATGGAGATTCACTAATTAAACTAATATTGGATAAGAAACTAACTCAAAGATGAAACTTTTATAAATAAACAACTAAGAAAAGGCAAACTTAATAAGAACAAATCAATAAGCAAAAGAGTAAATCTAGATATAATTCAATAAGATAACTACAAATTACCGAACTAATTTTTAAACTAAAATGAAAGATAACTAAAATAATAAACAAGAGCAAGAAATTATACAAACTAGAAGGCAAAAAGAACGAAACTTGGATTGATTAGGAAGAGGAATATCTTGAATCATGTTTACAACCCAAAAAGTAGATCTAAAAGTATATTTGATTAAAGAGTGATTAAATATAAATTAAGGGATATTAAGAAAAGAGTACTAATAATCTAGACTAACAGAAAAGAGAAATATAAATAGGTTTGTGTCTTATCAATACAAAGAATGGGTCTATATAAACATTGCAAAACAAGCGGAAATAAACCAAAAAGATTAAAAGAAAACGAGTGAACCGAAGAAAGGGTGTCCCGGTCGGTCTGGACTTGGACCAAACGGGATAAGGGAGTACCATCCGGTTTGAGATGGTGTCGCACCGGGATGAGTGAGTACCTGTAACTCCCTCATCTACGAAAGGGCCTTACCAATGCCTACCTTAGCGAATTAGATTACTACCATCTCGGTTGGCCAAGGTAGTACAAATCAAATGGACCATAATGAAGCATTTATAATAAAGAAATGTCTAAGTGATTACAACAAATCCAAACCAAAAGTAATACAACTGAATTAAACCAAGTTGCCTACAAACTCAACATCTACTGACTCAACGGAAGCTATTTGATTTTCATTGCGCGGCAACCCATCCAACCCTCAAGCATGCTCAAATAACTTACCTATCAAACTTTTTGCTCGTCCCCCAATGGATCAAAGCCGTTTTTGAAAATAAATACACGGTCAGTACAACTATGTCACAACGTACTCAATAAAAATGTGAACATCACAAATATCACAAACAGTACACCATCCTCCAAACTTCGGTAACACAATTGGCTCTCATCGTAAGAAGTAGCTAGCCGCGTTCCCATTCCAACAGGATATCCACCCCTGCCAATGTCAGACCGCATCACATGACATTAAAATTCCCGCTTATCGTAAGAAGTAGCTAGTCGCGTTCCCATTGCAACAAGCAAGCTAGAATTGTTCCCCAACGAAGCCCTCACTATACTATCGATGCAAAAAGAGGATGGCGTAAGCTCAGGGACAATGATCACTTGCTTGGAGATGATTAGGCTGATTAGAGGTGTTTAGGAATGGTTTACAAAAATAATTATGTTAATACGAAATGTTTAGAACTGGCGGATATCATTTTATAACCTCTAATCATCTTAATCAAAACTGCGCAAAACACAAACTCGACCGTAACACTCGACCGAGTACGCAGGACACTCGTCTGAGTACACTGTACTAGACTGAGTACTTCGTTCACTCAGTCGAGTGCCACCTAGGCATAAAGCAAATATCCTAACTTACTCGATCGAGTACCCAAGTATCAGAATACAAAGTATTACAGTACCGGTCGGTTTGCAATAGAGCCGGACCGGGACAAGGGGTGGGGGCATGTTTTATTGTTGATATTTTAACATAGTTGGGTAAAAGTCGTGTCGTTTTGCCACGCTTTTAGTTCATATTTGAATTCTACGCAAACGTTTAGTAAAGACTGACCCATTTTCGTTATTGGGTCTATCGAGTCTTATTGGACCTCTATTAGATTTCATCCTTCATCACAAACCCACCTTACTCCTTCCCTTCCATCAGATTTTTCAGATTTCTTCATTCCTCTCTCACAACTCTATTAAAACACCAAACTCCCTCACAACTTAAAATCACCATAATTCCTTCAATTCTTGACAAAATCCCTTGATTAATTCATTAATCTTCATCTTTTCTTATTCCCTTTCTTTCTAGGTACGAAAGTTTCACCTTTGTTTAACTTCAAATTTATGTTTGTTTCTCAAACCTTGAGTTCATCTCAAAGTTGGCAATTTCTTGTTTAGGAGGCGACTTGGAGGATCCCGACAAGGACTACTTCCTCATAGAAGAAGATTTGGAGGCTTAGAAGATATAGCAAGAGGTAATGTAGACGGGTTACTCGATATCGCATTTATGTGTTCCTTTATATGTATTAGAGTTGTAATATAATTATGATAAAGATGAGTTATTTGTTGATTCTTTGTTGAAGTAAGTGTCCTCAACAATAGTGCGATCACATAATTAAATCTTAATTATAAGAATACAAAGGGATAATTATATTATATAGTAAACTAATCAACATTTATCGGTAATGATTGGCTAACTAGATTTTGACATTACTGTCGTTTGACGGTGGTGATTAATTGATCATACCTATATGACAAATCTCTTAATTGATCAATAAATTTGTCATATTAAGATACGAGTTGATTAATTCCTTAAAACTGAATAATTTTTGTGAGTGAGAATTCATATCTTATTCTAATTTGATTAAATAAGATCTGATTTAGCAATTAAAATGTTTAATTACTAAATTATGTTTATTGTTTATGAAACAATTGAATCAAGAATAATAGATTAATTATAATTACAAATGTTGTGAATTATATTAATATGATCCATTTTATGTGATTAGGAATCACCAAGTTAATTTATTGTATGTGATTTATTTTTAATAAATGATGATATTTAAAAGGTTAAATATGCATTATATTGACATAAGGCTTGTAATATGTCACATATCACTTCATAATACAATTGAAAATTAACAAACTTAAAATTGACCTATTTTTAATGTGGGGGCCGAAAATGTGAGGCTAGTGAGCCTTAGTGGGTGTTTATTGTAAGATAAACAAAATGATTGAGGCTAACCTAATCATACTACAAATAAGGCAACATTTTGACAAGACAAAAATGAGAAGGATGGTTTTGCTCCCATTGGCTCCTCTTGGAGCTCCCTTGCACGGCACACATAGGTGCTTAAAGGGATTAATTTTATCATTTTTATATCACCCCATATCATATTCTTGCATGCATACTTCTACACACATCTCTCTAAGTTGAGAACTCCATATTATTCTTCATTCTAATATACTTATAAATCATTAATAGTAGTAGTAATATTTTGATATTAGAAAAGTTTAAGGGAACTAGTATTTATCTCTAGATTAGATAATATTAGTTTTTAAGGGATTGTCAAGGTACAAATCCTTGAGGAGATTTTCTATTTTGGAACTTGGAGATCTTCCTTCTTATTACTAGCTTAAGAACAATAGTTGAAAGAAGTTCAATTATTATGCCCATTTCCTTCATTCACAATGTAAGAAATTGTTCTTTCTTGTTCTTTTGTTATGCATGCATAAGATCTTTATATTTTAAGAGTAAACTATTTATAACATGATGTTATAAATGTCTAATATTGAGTTTAAGAATCTTACAAGCGGTATCAAGAGCTTTGGTTGTTGCATGCATAAACGATTTATAGTTTTTTCGAGTTAATGTAACTTAAAGAAAACTAGTAATTTGTGTTTTATAAGATAAAATCACAAAGTCATTTGCATGTCAATATATTCTGGTCTAATATGATTTTAGGTCATTTTGATGATTTATGGAAATTTATATTGCTCAAATATGGTTTTTAGTGTTCTTATAACATTTTAATGAGTAAAATGATGTTTAAAAAGCTAAAAATAGTTAGATATATCTTTTAACCTTAAAATTTTACACGACATTACACATGTATTTTACTTACTGTATGAAAAACTTCGTGTGGATTGGACTTATTTCTCATGATTTATGATTTTTATATGATAAAATAGAATACATAAAGGTAAGATGATTAAAAATAGTTCCGCTTTGAATCTGACCAAGAAATTTTATTACGTTGTCACATGCATGTTTTCATTACAGACTAGGAATTTTGAGACGAATGTGATTTGTCTAGCATGATTTATGAATTTTTAATGTACAAATGGCATAAATAGTGACTAATTTAGCAAATATAGCTAAACTAAATTTCATGTCATGAGAAAATTTTTAATGGTTGCATAAATGTCCCACATTTCAGATATAAAGTTGAAAATTTAATTAGATTAATTTTCACATGCTTTATGTATTTTATTTGATAAAATCGATAAAGCGCAACCGATTTTTCTCAAAATCAAATAGAAATTTTTAACCTTGAATTTTGACAATAAGAGTGTCACGAAAATGTTCCAGAATGTAAAAAAAATTAAAATTCGAAATTTTAAATTATTGTAATTAAATTTGGATTTTTTGATTAAAATGTGATTTTAAAGTCTAATTATGAGCAATTATATAACAACAAGTTGAATTATTGTCGAAATTTGAGTGATGAGTAAATTTTGAGTCCTAAATCAGTTGGTATAACTAAATTGGACTTGAATATGATTTAAGTATTGTTTGGTGATATTAAAATGTTATTATCACGCATTTCCGTAAAACTGGGCGATTTGGCATTTAAAATAAGCATGTTTTATACATATTATTATAATGCTGCATATTTCATTTATGAATGTCATATTTTCATATATGAATGTCATAATTTATTTATGTGATTTTGAATTATGTAATTTAATCCTTGTATGGCCTTAGTTTTAATCAATATTGCCCAAAATGTATGGGAATATTGATTCGGTTGTATTTAATATGATCTCGTATCACTTGTATTATAATATTTTATTTTACAAATGTATAATAGAAAACCTATGTAATTTTTTTATTATATTTTGTAATTATTTTTATTACGGAGTTTCCCAAAGACGGTGTCATTCATAAAGGAGTTCCGAGAAAGACGGTGACCTTGGGAGGCGTGCTTATGAAGTTCAAGGGAGCAAAGGAGTTTGTTTTCCGAATTTGTAATAGATTATATTATTTTCTATTCTAGGAAAGGCCATACTAGGAAATTTACTTTTATGCTTGCATTTTATTTAATATGTTTGCATGCATTGCCAAATCGCCATAACATGACATGCATATTTCATCGAGTATTCGACCGTGTCAATTAAAATTATCATTAATTCATCGATTTAGTTCACTTAAAACGAGATAGATAAAAAAAATTGACATGACCTCTCATAATAAATAATTGAGACTAAGCTTTACCAAATAGTAGAACCCATGAATCCAATTTCGCCAGGAAGTAGTCTCGGCTCACCGAGGTACTAAACTTGTTATGTTGGGTAAGTGGGGTAATAAAGGTTATTACTTCGAAATTTGGGTTGAGCTCAACGGAAGTATTCGCGACCGTAGCCGCATGTGTTCAGAGCTTAAGATAAATATTAAAGTAATATTATCGACCGAGAGTTCTACTGTAGAATCGATTAAAGAGTTAATCCACCGAATTATGTTAATGAAGGATGAATCGGTTCACCGTGCCCAAGTTGATATGAATTTGGATCTCGGAATCATTTATAATAGTTGGGTAGAGGTCACTATTTAAATGTTAAAACTTGTTTAAAATATTTACAAGTATTTAAAATGATAAATGTTGACATTTCCTTTATGTCTAAAATTTGTAGTTAACTTTGTACAATCGCAATGGCTAATCCGTCCAACACGACAACCACTAACGCTCTAACTCTCACCAATGTCTCATGGCTTCGATCCTTCATGGATCGATACAAGTTATAAAAGAATGGTACAAATTTTGCCGATTGGGATGCGCAACTCTGCTTGGCCGCGGAAGGTGACGATAAGCTTCGTTTCCTTATCAAGGCCTCTCCCACCATACCGCAGCAAGGAGAGCCTATGAGGCTTACCATAAAGAGTCCGCTGCAATTAAAAATGTTTTGATCTTCTTGATGGACGCCGATCTCCAAAGGAGTGTGGTAAAGATGAGCACGGCCTACGAGATCTATACCAAGCTTGTGACCATGTTTTCACAAGCTCCTAGGATCATACAATATGAGACGGCTTTCGCTTTTTTCGACATGAACTTAAGAGAGGGACAAAAGGTTAGCCCTCATGTACTCAAATTGATTGAGCATGTCGAGACTCTCAAATTGCAGGGGGTTGACATTCCTGAAAAACTCGTTATTGATCGAGTACTACATTCCTTGGGCAAGATCAAAGCATATGTACGGTTTAGGGTAAACTACGATATGCAAAACATGAAAACCTCTCTCCATGAATTGCACAAGATGTTTGTGCAAGCCGAGAGAGATATGGGGCTAAATGTTAGCGCCTCCAAGAATGTACTTAACATCAATAGCAAGAGTAAGGGGAAGTTCAAGAAAAGTGCTAGAAAGGGAAAGAAGCCCTCCACCTACAAAGGCAAGGGAAAAGCTATTGAGAATAGCTCACCGAAGCTTAAGAAAGGTGCCTCAACCGAGGACAAGTGCCATTTTTGTAATGGCATAGGGCATTGGAAAAGGAATTGCCCTAAATATCTAAGAGATATCAAAGCTGGAAAGGTTCTTCCAGTAGGTAAACACTTATCCCCGTCATTTATGTTATGAATTCAACTTGATATATAGATATGAGTTGTGATTCTAACCCTTTTTATTGTAATTAGGGCATGCAAGCAAGGATAAGGGCAAGGGCAAGGACAAGCAAGCCTAAGGAAGCTCTTCAAGGGAAGCTAAAAGTAGTTCACCATGGTTGAAGACCTAAGGAAGCTTGGCCGCGAGATTGTCTCCCCTTTTGAATGTATTATGGTTGTTAAGAATTTTTTTTTATTTCCTTGTTTGACATGGAAGTTTTTTATTTTCAAGAACAATTTGTTGTAATTGAATATTTGGTGACTTGGTTTTCAACCCAAGTCACTTGATTTGTTGAAACTTTATCGTTCTAAAATTATCATTATACAATACTTGCACTAATAACATAAATTGTATCGACTCAAATTGATCATATTAGTATTATGATGATTGGATCATTATAATAAGTTCAAAAGCTAAGAATTCGATTCTCACTTTGAAAGATCAATTGTTATGTCAAATTGAGTTATTGCACTCAAAGTAGGGAATCTACCAAACCAATTGGCCACACCACTTATAAAGATAGTAAATGACATGAATATGAGTCCACCTCTTTAGCTTATAGAACTAGTCTATCTCGAAGCTAAGATTCGATGTCTTTACAATAAAGTCTTTAGTAGATCACTAAAGATCATGTTGTGATACTTTTACCTCCCTCACGAGTATGAGTACAAAATTGTTTGTGCCTCATAAGGCTATCTTTAGAGAAAATAGTCGTATTTTTCTAAAGATAGAGTGGGAGAAAATAAGCCACAACGTAAAATTAGTTAGGAACTAGTGAGAAAACCAAAAGAAAATGTTCTTAGGTTAGACTCAAGACTAGTGAGGAGACCAAAAGAAAGTGTTCTTGTTTAGACTCAAGACTAGTGAGGAGACCAAAAGAAAGCGTTCTTAGGTGAATCCTTAGACTAGAGACGAGGCCAAAAGAAAATGTTCTTGATATAATAAGATTATGATCTATGAAGTGGAAGTACCTAGAAATTTTAATTTTCGATTTTCTAAAGAGACTTTTGAAAATAAATGGAATCTATACAAAGGAATGATGTATTTGGAATTGTCCAATAATAAATCATTTGATAGACATGAAAATGTTTTATTTGGAGTTGTCCAATTATAGTTGCATGGATAGACATGAAGATGTCTGCAAAAGCTAAGTTAATGCGTAACTATGCTTAGAACCAAATCATCAGTGAAATACCTCATAGTAGGTGTGTACAAGATACACAACTAAACCACATGTCCAAATAGGGATTTGGAATGGGATGTGTACATAACACAAGCCTAAGGTTTCTACCAACCCTTAGAGGTTATGATGATCTTTTCTATTATGAGATATAAGAAGAGTTTCACTCGAATTGTCGAGAAGTCGTGTATAGACATGAAGTAGTTCAGTGGGAGTTAAAGTCATGTATAGACATGAAGTTCAGTGGGAGGTTAAGTTATCATGTAAAGACATGAAGTTCAGTGGGAGAAATTGTCTTCCACGTGAATGACGTATCACTCATTGTGAGTGACGTATTCATATTACCTTTTTGAAAGGAGTGGTTGGATTTTAATGCTGGATGAAAGAGGACAACATGTATACTAAAATAAAAATATATTGTGGAATAGAAGATTTTAGCTTGGCGTTTAGAAAAGTGTCTTATATCGATTAGATCCGTTATCTATTTCAACAAGTTAAATAGGTAATTTATGTTGATGAAAGTGGGATCACTACGAAAAGGTCATAGTCATCCACTGAACCTAAGAGTTGTTGATCACATGAGTACTAATGTTTCCGTCATTAGGACAATCATGCATGCCATTACATGCACGTACCTAAATGACTTGTATGCTGGGAGCATGACAAGCCTATAACAAATCAATTCACATGAGTGTCATTGGATAGCCTACAAGAACATCCATAAGGTTCTCAAGCAGAACTAGGGATTCATTCTTGTGTTTGGTAGAGAAAATTTGGATATGTGGTAAAGGTTACACAAACTTAAATTTCCAAACTTAAAATGAATTATCGAAATCCTAGGCGTACTTTTGTTATACAAGAAGCGAATAAATAAAAGGATGATTGAAGAGTCGATCATTAGAAATTCTACAAATAAAGACCTAGTACATTATGATGAGGATAAGGTGGCTTACAAGGAGCTAATGGTAGATCCTTTCACCTAAATAACTATCAGTTATCATGATAACGAGTGGGAGCATCTTTCAAGTTAAAGAGCCCAACACTAGATAGAGATCTAGACATGTACGTGGATGAATTCATATTATTAGGAATAACATTGGATGGAAAGAAAAAAAATTCACAACGTTGGAATAAATGAATACATGGTATATTCACTACCCGAGCCCTTATTGCATTTAATAAGATCATCATGAATTGTCATGGACGAAATAAAATTTAGATTATATGATATGAAGCAATAACATTGTGTTGATTGTTCATATATGATAATAACATTTATCGCTTTAGTTTCTAAAACTCGTTTTTGTGCTTTATTATATCCAAATGGGTTGTAGAAATGATTTTGAACCCCATTAATGTGGACTGGATTAGCATAGTATTGGCGCCTAGTTGCTTATATGAGATGACGTTCCAAGTGACTAGAGTGTGATGTGATTGATGGCAAGTTCAAGTGCCATGGGTCATAAGGGATGACCAGTCGATCATATAGGCAGTGACCGCTTATAGAGTTCTGGTAATTCTTGTAGCTTGGTCATGGAAAGAGCTACTATAGTATTCTTTTTGAGTCAATTCTTTGACTAGAGACTGTTCGCCTAAGGTGGCACAGTTTCAGGGTCACTTTGATTTATGCTCTATGACCTTCGTAACTGGGGTCAAATGGGCATCTTTTGGGTCATGATGAGTTGTGGTTGTTCGAAGGGAATGGTGCGATAGGAATTGTCCATCCCTTGTCGAGTTTGTTTTAAAATCTCAAGGCCACTCGAAGAGTAGTAAGCTGAAAATGTGTGGCCACGCTCGGAAGGTATCTATGGTAGATAATTCCGGTCAGACAATTACTCTCCAGATCGAGGAAACCACTCTTAATATGATCGAATGCAAGTACGACCTGCAAGACATCTTGCGTTGAGTGGGAGATAGTAATAGGACAAGAGAATTGGTAACGCACACTTGTCTCGGACAAGTGGGATATTGTTTGAGTAAATGTCCTCAACAATAATGCGATCACATAATTAAATCTTAATAATAACAATATAAAGGGATAATTTTATTATATAGTCAACTAATCAACATTAATCGGTAATGATTGGCTAAATAGAGTTTGACATTACTGTCGTTTGACGGTGGTGATTAGTTGATCCCTTAAGGTCATACCTATATGACAAATCTCTTAATTTATAAATTAATTAGTCGTATTAAGATACGAGTTGATTAATTCCTTAAAACTGAATAATTTTTGTGAGTGAGAATTCATATCTTATTTTAATTTGATTAAATAAGATTTGATTTAGCAATTAAAATGCTTAATTACTAAAATATGTTTATTGTTTATGAAACAATTGAATCAAGAATAATAAATTAATTATAATTACAAATGTTGTGAATTATATTAATATGATCCATTTTATGTGATCAGGAATCACCAAGTTAATTTATTGTATGTGATTTATTTTTAATAAATGATTATATTTAAAAGGTTAAATATGCATTATATTGACATAAGGCTTGGAATATGTCACATATCACTTCATAATACAATTGACAGTTGACAAACTTAAAATGGACCTAATTGTAATGTGGGGGCCGAAAATGTGAGGCTAGTGAGCCTTAGTGGGTTTTTGTTTTATTGTAAGATATACAAAATGATTGATGCTAATCATACTACAACTAAGGCTAAATTTTGATAAGAAAAAAATGTGAAAGATGGTTTTGCTCCCATAGGCTCCTCTTGGAGCTCCCTTGCACGGCACACATGGGTGCTTAAAGAGATTGATTTTGTCATTTTTATATCGCCCCATATCATATTCTTGCATGCATACTTCTACACACATCTCTCTAAGTTGAGAACTCCATATTATTCTTCATTCTAATATACTTATAAATCATTACTGTTAGTAGTAATATTTTGATATTAGAAAAGTTTAAGGGAACTAATATTTATCTCTAGATTAGATAATATTAGTTTTTAAGGGATTGTCAAGGTACAAATCCTCGAGGAGAGTTTTTAGTTTGGAACTTGGAGATCTTCCTTCTTATTACTAGCTCAAGAACAATAGTTGAAAGGAGTTCAATTATTGTGTTCATTTCCTTCATTCACAATGTAAGAAATTGTTCTTTCTTGTTCTTTTGTTATGCATGCATAAGATCCTCATAGTTTAAGAGTAAATTATTTATAAAATGATATTAGAAATGTTTAATATTGAGTTTAAGAAACTTACATTCTTGTCATGAATTTATGTTCTTATATGTTGAATTGTGGAATTGAGATTCAATTGTCTTAAAATGGTGGATGTTGTTAGTATGAATGCTAACCCTTCTTTTTTTATATATGTACAATGGGTTAAAGTCACTAGTGTTAGTTTAATTACTCCTTTAATATTTATGTTGGATGATTTACTACCTAAATAATGTCTGATATAATGTATGTTGACGGGGTTGTGTCGATGTTACAATTGGGTTTAAGTTTATATGTATATAAACGATTTTAAGTGATTGTTGGACTGAGGATGTCTCAGCCGGGGTACCTTTCGCCGGTGGTCGGGCCAGCTTATGAGTCCCTAATTGTTGTTGTTGGTTTTTCGTATGTTAGATGTCCCAGCCGACCGACCGGCTGCCGGTGGGCCGACCGGCAGGGAGTCCCATGTGTAAAATTTGTGCAAGTTTTTGTGTACCATGTCCCAGCCGGCCGACCGACGGTGGGCCGACCGGCTGGGAGTTCTATATACATGGTTGTTGTTTCGAGTGATGAAGCGTGTCCCAGCCGGTGGAACGGCCGCCGGCCGGCCGGCTGGGAGGTCCCTGATGTTTTGTTGATTTTCTTGATGTTGCCTTGGTGCACAGCCAGCCGACCGGTCGCCTGTGGCATGACCAGCTGGGAACCCCTGATTCCCCCCTTCACTTTTCTTGGCTTGGTAGGTCGCCGAGCCGGTGGGCCGGCCCCCGGTCACCCACCCGACTGGGGACCCATGTAACCTCTTTTTCTCCTTTTCTCACATGCTTTCATATGTGACGGTTTTTATGATTTTTTTTACGTTATAATCTTATCAAATGACATAGAATCTTCATGTATGAATTATATCATATCTCATATGCCTTATTCACATGTTAAGTGACGGTTTTGGATGTTTCACTCATTGGATTCATGTATACGTTGGATAGTCGAATGAGTCGTGTTTGTATGATGATTTGGAACTCTCCTTCTCCGTTTGTACCCTTATACTCGTTAGACATGATGTCGGAGCGATGGGGCTACATTCCGTTATAAGTTAATGGGAAGATGACGACATTGTTGGGAGCCGAACGCTTAGCGTTGATCGACCCGGCCGTCAAATGTTGTATTCTTGCAAGGTGGTGTCATTGCATGTAGCGTACTTGCTTGTATTATCTTGACCTCCTCTTCCGTGTGGTTTAGCTGGAAGATGGTGCTTGTGCTCTTTCCGCCTGTTTCGTGTGGTTTAGCCGAATTTGAGGTACTCGGCTTTCGTTGGGTCGATCCGGTCTTGGATGCGAAATGTATATCGCATGTCGAATCGGGAGGGTTTATCCCGAGAGTCTATCCAGGTTTAGATTAGGACCGTATTATTATCGTAGTCGTACCGGAAGGATTAGAGTCTTGAGTATGCGAAACTTTTATCGCATACGGTTTAGGAAAAACGTTTATCCGTAGACTTGTTCATCTTACTTGCAAAGTACAGGTGATTGTGCGTGTCATTTACCTTGAGAGTAGGTTCGAGTCACATGATGGTTTGTTGGTTGTGTATTTAATTAGTTTGATGGATGCCTGTCATTGTATTGTGTACTCCTTCTCTAGTCTTTTAACTATATGGTTATTAGTGGTGAGATGCAAGTCGTTTAATAGTGATATTGTTGCCAAGGTGAGTATTCCCTAGTCTTGATGGCATGATGATTACATCGTTATCTACTCTCACATGTTTATATCGTTAATTATGTAATGTTACCGTTGTGATTGGCATGATATTTATCTATGCATGTTAATCTATGTTTCTATGATCTAATTTTGTTTGTTTTCATATCATGTGATATGGTTGGGAGAACCCCGAGTTAATCCCCGCTGACTGTGGCATTAATGTTTAATTATTGAATAGGTACTAGTCGATGTTGATGTTGGGTGATACATGTGTGAGCTAGCGAGAGTTGTCTTTTCGACGTTTACCTTTGCATTTAGACTCACTCTTTTTGGTATTTTGATTTGAGGGACTCAGTTTCCTCTTTGTAGCACTTTGACTTTTATTCGCACTCTCGTATTTGATACTCCACGTATATCGTATTAAAAGTTTTAAAACTTCTTCATTTTCCGCATCTTTTGTATATGTTTATTTTACGCTTACGCGAGGGTGTCACAAGGATCTTGCGACGGCTTCATTTTGTAATCCTCCTTCCTTTGAGTTGTCAAGGTGCCTCGGTTTTCATCCAATGTGTCTTTAAGCGGGGCAAGACCGCTTTTAAGTTTAAGTTACACGCCCGAAACCTTTCTCTATCAAAATGCCTCCAATATGTATAGATACCGCCTTATTCCACCTTGTTTCTCTAACAAAATGTTATATGAGGCAAATGGACTAAAAGAGAGAATTAAAGGCAAAAAAGCTCAAAAGAGCGGAAATGATACATGACGAAGATTGAAATGCGAGGCAATATATAGCAAAATAGTCATGTATCAATGATGATAAAACATTAATGAGCCAGAATAAAGGTCGAAGTACGGCCGTTTGATAAGCGATAAAATTAATGCAGAATTAAAGGAGGTCATCGTAGAGAAATAAGTAAGAAGTTTAGGGGGGAAACGTAAATTATAAAAACGAGAGGGGTATAACATAGAATTCCGAAAAACTCAAGGATACACGATAGAATAACTCATGTAAACCAACATTTGTATAAAATAAGTGATTAACCAAAAGTGTTAAACCCAATGTGTTATGAGCGGGAAAATTAGTAACTTTACCTATTATTTTGGTAAACAGAGGATTTGACTTGTTTTAATTAACTTAAGACGGATATAAATATATAACATATTCGTCTTAAAAGAGACATATTGATTTACAAAATACTACGCAACTGGCACTCTAGGTAGCACCAAAATGGACATGAACACGGTCACGTGACACGGCATCCCATGAAATTTAGGACACAAGCATGTTATATAAATTTAATAAAACATACTTCCTCCATTCAACTCCACTCTACCACTTTCTTTTTTGTACACTATTCACAAGCGATCATATAATTGCAATTTTCTCTCAATATATAAATAAAAAATATATTCATGTGTGATCTTGTTTGATTCGTCTTTACGAGTACATTATTAATATCTAACTTTTATAATTTTTGCAAACACGTAGCTAACGATATTTACCGTGTAAAACACGTCTCGGCAAATGTGAAAAAGTTTTTTGGTAGAGTGGAGTTGAATAGAGGAAGTATATTTTATAGTTATAAATGTTCAATTTTAATTTTGTAATATATTTGATATTAAATTTAAATACGAAAAATTCATGTGGTACCCCTAAACTTTGCCGTTTTGCACATGGTACCCTGTATTTTGAGTTTGTGCACATGTCACCCTTCACGTTTTATTTTCATACACAACATGTCCTTTCGTCGCTTTAAAAAACTTTAATTGAGCATAACCCTTGCACCCGAATTCGAATTTGGCCAATTTTTTGTCTTAAAAACATTTTCGTATCATAATCTACGATTTGAGGAAAAAAATTGTCGACTAACATTTTCTACGATTTTTTCCCACGAAACCTAAATCGTCCATTACTTCGATCATAAATTTCCGAATGAACATTTTTTGTTTGATGAAATTATAGATCTCGAAGAGTTAATCAATTTAAAATTTTGTTTTGGCAAATTCTAATTTTTTGTTTACGATTTATGCTCATTTGAAGATTTAAAGATCGACAAAAAGAGCTTGTCATACTTGAAAATCAAACGTCAAGGTTACTATGTGCACAAAATTTAAAAAATGTATACAACATGCAAAATGACAAAGTTTAGGGGTACCGCGTGAATTTTCCGATTTAAATAAGTAAGGGTAAAACGTGGCCTTGACTATAAGTCTATAACTCATTTTCATTTCCTAGCTAAACTTATCTTCTAATCAATCTCTTTCGACAGCTCATCTCTTATCTAAAAAACATCATTCACCCCAAATAATGTCAAATACCATGGACACGCGTCAGACACGTGTCCAAATACCTGGACACACGTCAGACATGTTCCCTGATAAATGAAGAAAGTTAGACACAGCTCCGACACACTTAGGCGTGTGTCCAACGAGTATCGGTGTCGGACATGGTACGGCTGATTGAGAAGTGTTCGTGCTACCTAGCTGGCACTTGATAAGGCTTTTAGTTTTGGCTTTTTGTGATTTTTGAGAACACGACTGAATTGATGAGTTCCCAGCAGGTATGGTAGAATTTTAGCAGTGATGTTAGAGAAAAGAGTTGAGGGAACTATAAGAATCTATAGTTGTACATTTTTTGTTTTCAGTTAAGGATATGAACTTCTAAATTTTATACCCAACGGACTATACTCATAAATTGAATATACCACCAGTTGTATATAAGCATTGTTGTCTTCAATTTAAACTAATGTAAAAGAGCAAAAAATACGATTTGCTTTATCCATCGTCTTCCCATATTTCCATTAGCTAAACACAAAATTATTTAAGGGTGTTGATTTTCGCAGTACGTATTTTACTCATTTCAGTACAATTTTGACAAGGGACGTGCTTTTTCATATACGGATTTTACTCTTTCACATACAACTTTTACGATATCACGCTTTTCATTTTTTCGATTCCTAACCCAAAATTATTTTCCTCACTTTCCTCATCTCACATCACCACTTCTGGTGACCACCTCCGATCAGTCGCCGACAAACCTCAGTCGCCGTTAAACCTCACCATGGACGTCCTCATCGTCGGCCGTTCTCGGCCTTCCTCCCCTTACCCCGCACTTGCCCTCATTTCTGGTCACCCGGCCAAAGTTTCGTTCACCAACACCAACCATGCCCCTACCCATACGGCCATACCCCATGCCCCACACCTCCTGCTCCAACCAACACCAACCTCATCGACGACCGAACTCCACCACATTCCTCCTCCCTCACTTGCACTCTCTTCTTCTCTCTCCGTTGACCAACACCGACCACCCTCCCGCCCCCCCCCCCCCCCCGCTCCGACCCACATCCGACGACTCATACCCCACCTTTCCTTCCCCATATCTGCCCACCCCAGCCCATCACCAGCTATACCAACCACCATACCATATTATTATTGGAAGTAATATTATTATTTCCTTATTATTATTATTATTACCACTACAAACTATTAATAACAATATTAATAACAATAACAAATACTCATAATAATATAAAAATGAAAATAAGAAAATTGAATTATTATTATTATTAATTTAAACCCTAATTAACATAGTTGTTAAGCAAGAAGAGAGAAGAGAGAGGAGAGATTATGTTTATTAAATTTGATTTTATGAATGATGTATGTGTAAGAAAGAAGAGAGATTATGTTTTAAGGAAAGGGTATCTCATGAAAATTTTATGAAAAAGTGTATGTGAAAGAGTAAAGTTCGTATGTGAAAAAGTAATTCCGTTTTGACAATTATGTCCCTCTCATTTCCCCAACAATGTACTACATACAAAAAACACAAAAAGAAAAAAAACCCACAAAAAAACTAATTGCAGTACAAAACTACCAACCATCCACCAAGACAGCCACCACAATACACTTCATCGTTGGCCTCAAAGCCAGAATTCGACCGCCTTGACAAGCCACCACCCTTCTCCCTTCCTCAGACTAACCCGCCCGTCCCCACTTTCCGTCTAACCCCTCATCTACTCTGGTAGCTAACCTTCTCCGTCTCTGTCTCCGCTTTAAATTACGAGCCACCTTAGCGGCGGCGGCATACAACGCGATCCTCTGCCTAAACTACCCTTCATCCGTCGTCCTTCACCAACGATATTATCCTACCGCCACCAAACAAATTTAAACGCAAACCCCAATTTAAAAAAAAAATCTAAAATAACTAAAAGAAGATAATAATTTGATTCATAACTCAAATTAAGCAAATTAACTAGCTAACTTACATTCAAATTATCGTTCATAATTGAATAGATTTATATATCAAGATGATGAGGGTTAGAATAGAGAAAATTAGGCATAGAGAGAATTATTTTTGAATTTTTTTGGTTAGGGGTATCCAAATGGAAATTAGTAGATAAAAAGTATTAAATTGAGTAAAAAACGTACTGCGAAAATAAACTCCGTTATTTAACTAGCCCATTTTTAAACTTAAATTGAATCAAACTTTTTTTACATAGCGCAAACCTTGTCCATCACTTTACACTTCATCACTCATTAAGCTAGACATAAGTAATCCATGTTGATATACTGGTTTGCTTGAAAGATTGTGTTTGTAGCCAAAGTATCTCCTAAAACTAATCATATCTTCTAATGAAGAAATTAAGATTTATTATTATCTTTTAGTTAAAGAGAGATATACCCCCTTACTACAGGTGATAATCGGGCCGGTTATAGGTACCAAAGCGGGTTTGACTTGTGTCTGATCAATGATTGGTTGGGTTGTGTCTAGAGCTGATCAACTTTGGGCCGGCCCGTTTGGCCCTACCCGTTTGGCCCGCTACTTAAGCGGGCTTGGACAAGAAGAAATTAAAAAAATTATTTGACGGACGGGCCAAGCTCGGCCCGCTATATTTCGTGGGCGGATATGGACATGATTAAGAAGCCCATGGACAAGCCCGCCAAGCCCGCTAAACATATATAAAATTAAAAAATTATGCTTCATTAAATAAAAAGCTAATAAAGTAAAAATATACAACAAGAGTAAATGAAATAAAACTTGTATTAGTGATAAAGTAAGTAGTTATAATTTTTTTTATATCGTTACTTTTTTTGGAGACTTGTAACTTCAAAATAATCATGTTTAATTAGAGAATTTGTATATGTTAAGTTGAGTTTGCGATGTTTTAGTTAATTCGGAATATATGTTAAGTCAAGTTTAGCCTTAGTTTTATTAAAAAATTAGTTTTATATTTTTTACATTTAAGCCCGCAAGCCCACGGACAAGCCCGCTAGCTTAAACTAGGCGGACATGGACAACCCTAGTAAGTCCGCTTAAGCGGGCTTGGACAAGGAATATTAGGCCCGCTGGACATTTTTTCAAAGATAAGCCCGGCCCATGTCCGTCCAAGCCCGCAAACGATCACCTCTAGTTGTGTCTACTTTTTTACATATTCGGCACTTACCGACCAATTGTTAAGTCGGTCAATAACTTAAACACTATCGATCGATAAATTTTATAAATACCTATCCACTATAGTATTTAGCGATTGTTATTTGTGTTAGAGTATTAAACCGATCTTGTTACTTTAATCAAAACCTTAAGTTTTTTGTTGAGATGTTTATTAACAATTTGGGATTACCGACTGAAAACTATTTGCCGATCATATTCGATCGGTAATGCTACTTACCGAACGAGTTTTGTGTCTGCCGATATTTTTCTGTCGATAAGAGACTCTTTTCCACCAGTGATTACTGCTCTATTAAATCTTGAGAAATAGGTTAAAAACGGCCATTGAGACCAGATCATTAATGAAGAAGTAACGTGAATATGTGAGTCTTTGTTTGAAATGCAAGCATCCTACCTTAACTAGCTATTCTCTTCATAAAGATTCTTCATCAACTGATCCACGAACTCACCACTTGCTATTAAGACTTCCAGCTTAACCATCTGCAAACCGTAAACGCGACTTCATCATAACACTTGCATATGAAAATTTAGGGTTTAAAGTGTAAGAATTATTATATTAATATTATTTAATTCTCTATTGTGTGGACCTAATTACTGATATTAGTTGCCTTAATTAAATAATGGTTAAATATATTGTTTCGGGTTTTTATTAGGAGTCCTAGTTTAAGTAGATTATGGTAAATAGTTACAGGCTATTTACATAACTGACTACTTATTCCATAAAGTCCCTCCTGCCACCTCTCTATATAAGTACACCTGTTTGTGCTTTAACCTAATTAATTCATATCAAGAACACACAAGAAAGAAAGTGAATTAGAGAATAAGGAAGGTAGGAGAAGGCAAAGCAATAAGGGTTTATTATTTATCTTTCTCAAGTAACTTTATTATCAGATCTGATGACTGCACCACGTAAGTACCTTTCAGTAATTATCGCTTTAATCAAGATTCTATAATTTATGTTTACATGTGGTATCAGAGCATGGTTGTGATTATAGTTGTAATTCTGATTAATGTTCTAATTATGTTTTATGAATGAATTTAATGTTTTAATCATGATGTTGTAACATTCATTCATAATTTATTGTATACCCTCATGATTGATAGCGTATCCTGTTATGATGATCGTTTCCGCTGCCTAATCGAATTATTTCGTTTTATTTTATTTATGATGATTATTTATGATGATGTTTTGCGCTGCCTAATTCGATTTGAATGATTATTATGTTTATTATGCGTATGAATGTCGTCTGTTGTCTAACCTACTCGATCGAGCTAATGCTCACTCGATCGAGGCGGTTTGTTTATGCTTCTGCTCGATCGAGCTAACTGCCTACTCGATCGAGTCTCTTGTGATTTGCTTCTGCTCGATCGAGCTGATGGTGTACTCGATCGAGTGGTTCCCTTTTGCCTTGTTCTCGATCGTGCTAAAGTCTTTCTCGATCGAGATGCCTTGTTTAATAATGATGTTGCTCGATCGAGCTAATGTTCTACTCGATCAAGCCCTTATGTTTATAATTCTGATCGATCGAGCTAATTTTCTACTCGATCGAGCCCTTATGCTTTTAATTCTGCTCGATCGAGCACATGCTCTACTCGATCGAGCCCTTATGATTTTGTTTCTGCTCGATCGAGCAAATGCTCTACTTGATCGAGCCCTTATGATTTTGATCCTGCTCGATCGAGCTATTGTTTACTCGATCGAGGGGTCTTGTTTTGCCTTGTACTCGATCGATCTAAAGCTGTACTCGATCGAGGGGTTCTTCTTTGTTTTCTTCTCGATCGAGCTAAAGTTGTTCTCGATCGAGGTGTTTAAGTTTATTTTCTACTCGATCGAGCTGATGTTTTACTCGGTCGAGGTCTTCCCGTGCTGTTTCAATACTTATTGTTCGTTTTCATTGTATGCTCGCATAATATTATGTTACTATGCTTAAAGGAGACCTTCGCATTATGATGAGTTGAAATTCACCACAGTGATTTCATCTCGTACGCGATCAGATCTCATAATGTAATTGGGCATTCACATCATGTTGATGTTCACCACAGTGGACTCAAATTATGCAGTGAATATCCGACTAAGCATACATTTTTATTAAAAGTTAATTATATCTTATGTATTGATTAAAAGAGACATTCGCATTATGACAAGTTGGAATTCACCACAGTGATTTCATCTCGTACGCGATCAGATCTCTTAATGTAATTAAATTGGGCATTCACATTATGTTGATGTTCACCACAGTGGACTAAAATTATGCAGTGAATATCCGACTAAACATACATTCTTATTGAATATTAATTATATCTTAAGTATTGATTAAAGGAGACATCCGCATTATGACGTGTTGAAATTCACCACAGTGAATTCATCTCGTACGCGATAAGATCTCATAATGTATTTAAATTGGGCATTCACATTATGTTGATGTTCACCACAGTGGACTCAAATTATGCAGTGAATATCCGACTAAGCATCTAATGGGGTGAAATAACTCGTATTAAGGTTTTACCCACAGGTAACCTAACATTAAAGTAAAACACCCAATAAAGAGAGTATTCTTGATTATGTAATTAAGCGTGCGTAGGTTGTCCACAGATACTACACATCGCCTAATGAATGTTTATAAGTTACTCATTTAAGTTTCAAGTCTTAGTCATAATTGCTATTGTGTGATAAACTCAAAGCCTAATGTTCTGAGCATTATTCATAATGCAGTACCGTTGCAAAGCTCTCTCAATAACATGACAGTCTTTGCTTAAAGTTCTTACGAATTACCACTGCACTAAACATTAAGTCCTCCATTTCGGAGATAGGCTGTACTACAGCCAGTAAGTACATGGAAATCATTAAGGAACGCTTTCAGACTACCGAGAAAGCGGTAGCTGGAAGGCTTATGTCTGAACTTATCCCCAGGCACATCATGTGCATCATGTAAGCGGGAAATCTAAAGGTAAGTTTAGAAACAGAAAGGGCATTAAGTTAAGCCCTTCTGATAAACCGTCTGCAACTGGCATAAAGAAGGAAATTAAGAAGCAGTAAAGTTGCCTTTTCTGTAGGAAACCTGGGCACTTTCAGCAAGACTGCATAAAGCGTGAGAATTGATTCGAAAAGAAGGATAAGCTTTTGGCTTTAGTATGTTTCGAATCAAATTATGATGAAATTCCTTCTAATACATGGTGGCTAGATACAGCTCTAATGAAAGTTCCTTCTTCTTGTGGCATAAACGTTTGGCCCATATTTCAAGAGAAATAATGAACATATTAGTTAAAAACAATATGTTACCTTCTCTTGATTTTACGGATTTTGGGACGTGTGTGGAATGCATTAAAGGTAAGCAAACCAAACACACCAAGAAAGGGTCCACAAGAAGCACTGCGTTATTAGAAATCATACATACAGACATTTGTGGTCCATTTGATGTTCCCTCCATGAGCGGAGAGAAATATTTCATCACATTTATCGATGATTATTCACGTTATTGTTATCTTTACCTTTTGCATGAAAGATCTCAATCAGTAAACGCTTTAGAGGTTTACATTAAGGAGGTGGAAAGGCAATTGGGAAAGAAAGTGAAAATCATAAGGTTAGATAGAGGTGGTGAATATTATGGCAAATATGATGAATCAGGACAACATCCTGGTCCCTTTGCAAAACTCCATGAAAGTTTGGGTATTGTCCCTCAGTACACAACTTCTGGTTCTCCATGGATGAATGGTGTAGCTGAGAGGCGTAATCGAACCCTATTAGAGGCTGTAAGGACAATGATGAGTAATACCAACTTACCCATGAAGTTGTGGATGCATGCCCTTATGACTGCTGTGTATGTTGGAAACCGGGTTCCCAGTAAGGCAGTTTCAAAGACACCATTTGAACTGTGGAAAGGGTGGAAACCGAGTCTTCAACATTTGCATATATGGGGATGCCCAGCAGAGGCACGCATTTATAATCCACATGAAAGGAAACTCGATCAAAGAACCATTAGTGGGTTCTTTATCGGTTATCCAGAAAAGTCTAAAGGGTATAGGTTTTACTGTCCTACACACAGAACAAGAATTGTAGAAACCGGAAATGCCAAATTCCTTGAGAATGGCGAAGTTAGTGGGAGTGATCAGGTAAGGGATGTCATAGTCAATGAAGTTAGGGTGGCAATTCCAGCTTCCTTGCCCCCAATTTCAATTGATGATGTTCCACATAATGATAATGTTGACCCAGTCAATATTGTGGAACCTAACGTTGATGACCCTCCACTCCCGAATGATAACATTGCCACTGAAGTTGTTGATACAGCCCCTGAAATAGTATTAAGAAGGTCCACAAGACCTAGAAAGCCAACTACTTCAGATGACTATGTGTATCTACAACAATGTGAATTTGACATTAGTATTGATAATGATCCGGTTACGTTTTCACAAGCTATGAATTGTAATGATTCCGATAAATGAATTAATGCCATGAAAGAAGAAATGGAGTCTATGGCTAAGAATGAGGTCTGGGAGTTGGTCAATTTACCAGTAGGTCATAAGGCTGTCGGCTGCAAGTGGGTCTTTAAGACCAAGCGCGACTCCTCAGGTAATATTGAACGACATAAAGCCAGACTGGTAGCTAAAGGCTTTAATCAGAAAGAAGGCATTGATTATAATGAAACCTTCTCTCCAGTTTCTAAGAAGGATTCATTACGGATCATTTTAGCTTTTGTAGCTCATTTTGATTTAGAGCTACATCAAATGGATGTGAAAACGGCATTCTTGAATGGGAGTTTGGAAGAAGAAGTCTACATGGCTCAGCCTGAAGGCTTCATTATTGATGACAAAGAGGACAAGGTCTGTATATTAAAGAAGTCCATTTATGGACTTAAGCCAGCTTCTCAACAATGGTATATTAAGTTCCATAATACCATTACCTCCTTTGGGTCTCAAGAAAACACTATTGATCAGTGTATATACCTGAAGATCAGTGGGAGTAAGTTTGCATTTTTGGTTCTATATGTCGATGACATACTTATAGCAAGCAGTGATTTGGGACTATTACGTCAAACTAAAGATTTCCTATCAAACAACTTTGAGATGAAAGATATGGGAGAGGCGTCCTATGTGATCCGGGTGGAAATATCTCGAGACAGATCACAAAGGACATTAGGGTTGTCTCAGAAAGTCTATATCAGTAAAGTCTTAGAAAGATTCAACATGGTAAAATGTAATCCCAATGATGTTCCTATTCAGAAAGGGGATAAGTTCAACTTAAGTATGTATTCTAAGATTGAGCTAGAACGAAATACCATGAAAAACTTTCCTTATGCATCTCTGGTTGGAAGCTTAATGTATGCGCAGGTCTGTACAAGACCTGACATAAGTTTTGCAGTAGGTATGTTGGGTCGATATCAGTCCAATCCTGAAATGGGTTATTGGATATGATGACTCAGATTTTGGAGGATGCGTGGACTCAAGGAAAAGCACTTTTGGTTATGTGTTTGTTTTAGCTGGGGGAGCAATCTCCTGGAAAAGTGCTAAACAAACAATTATTGCCTCATCCACTATGGAAGTTGAATTTGTAGCGTGCTTTGAGGCTACTATTCAAGCTTTATGGTTGCGGAATTCTCCTTCAGGGCTTAGCATTATGCATTATGATGCAAGGCCGTTGAGAATTTATTGTGATGATACCGCATCGATCTTCTTTTCGAAGAATGACAAGTATTCTAAAGGAATAAAGCACATGGAAATGAAATACTTGTCAGTTAAGGAGGAAGTTCGGAAAAACACTGTGTCAATTGAGCACATTATGACTAGTGCTAATATAGCAGATCCTTTAACTAAGGGATTACCTCCAAAGACATTTATGAAGCATGCTATTGATATTGGTCTGGAGGATAATCATTAAGGCTTTTTCGTTTATGTTTGGATCATGCTAGTGCTTTGTAATAATGACACTTATGTTTTGATTAATCGACTTATGTTTTATTATGATGATGATTTCCGAACACTTTTCTGTATCGTATTATTGTTATTGTATACATTATTGTTGCACGATTAACAGAATTAGTCCTTTTCCTCAAGGACATTATTTGGGGATTATGTTTGCTCCTTGTACAGACTGATTATTCTAAGTGATTGGTCCGTAGTACATGGAAGGACCACTTCTCTTTTATAGTAGTGTCTCCGCCATGACTCAACCAGTTGTTCAGGGATAATCAGGGTAATTAAGATAAACCCATTATGTGTTTATTTAACCATCTACGCGCCTTATGTTATAATTAAGTGTGACATTATGTTTTAATCAGTAATATGGTCCAAGTGGGAGAATGTAAGAATTATTATATTAATATTATTTAATTCTCTATTGTGTGAACCTAATTACTGATATTAGTTGCCTTAATTAAATAATGGTTAAATATATTGTTTCAGGTTTTTATTAGGAGTCCTAGTTTAAGTAGATTATGGTAAATAGTTACAGGCTATTTACATAACTGACTACTTATTCCATAAAGTCCCTCCTGCCACCTCTCTATATAAGTACACCTGTTTGTGCTTTAACCTAATTAATTCATATCAAGAACACACAAGAAAGAAAGTGAATTAGAGAATAAGGAAGGTAGGAGAAGGCAAAGCAAGAAGGGTTTATTATTTATCTTTCTCAAGTAACTTTATTATCAGATCTGATGGCTGCACCACGTAAGTACCTTTCAGTAATTATCGCTTTAATCAAGATTCTATAATTTATGTTTACATAAAGACGACGGGCAGTCTAAATGGCGGGATTAATATAAGAAATCTAGTAAAGCTAATCGAGTAACTTTATCGAATATTTATAGTTTCTCTAGAAAAGATTATCCATATCATAATTTTGTAAAACTTTCGACCCTTTCTTATTTCTGTCGCTTTATGATCGACTACTATGTATACATTATACAACCAAGCCGTGGTAACTCAAGCGGAAAAACTTACAACAATAAAAGCTCATTTCTGTTCGAACGTTACATCGCCTCTCGTCCTACAATATGAACGTTTTGCCTAAATTTTCGCAGATACGTAAATCCTCTACCGGCTTACCTAAGTTGTTCCCATTGTTATACAAGTAACAAACTTGTGAAGTGTAAACCATTGTCTTTGGACGACCTGAAAGGCATGTGCCAAACTGATAATCATTTGGAACTAATTATTACGACTAGTACTACACATGGTTAGTGCACATAATAAATGAAATTTCTAGTACTAAATGAATATGCAAGTTAATTTAAACAATGATTAGTCAAACAAATTAAAGTACATCATGTAAAGATTATAAGGGGTACTTCCATGTGAAGGGCGTAAACTAAGTCCCAACACCCAAGTCTCTAAACTATTAAGAGTCCGTACACTACTTGTGAGGTAGGTGCTCTTGCGATTACAGACAAAAAAATGTACTTAAGGAAGCATAGGCCAATTATAGAGTGTGAACGTACACAGGAATCGTACCCTATCCACATGGGCATCGACGATTTATTCGGTTACTCTTCATGGTCAACTAAAAGGAAGACATAGTGCCACTACGAAATACTAATGTCACTCATGTTTGCGACATGGTGAACAGTAACACATCCTTAGATTTAACATCTATTTTTGTGACATTAACAAAAAGTGTAGTGGCATTATCATTTCCCCGACTAAATGGTTGTTCCTCGAGTAGTATAGATTGGCTTAGTTGGTTTAAGGAGTGGTTAATTTCACTTTCGCTTAAGGCTTAATGTCTTGTGGAATCGGGCTGAAATGATGTTCTACTAAATTAGACAGTCTTGTCTGATAAAATGGTACTTACCCTTATGCGTACTTTGCATTGCAGGGTCTTGCATTGTCTGGAGCTCTGTTCTATCTTGATCCAAAAGTATCATAGCCCCTCCTTACGTTCTGAAAAAACGAAAAATTATACGAGTAGTAAACAGTATGGTATATTGGTATGTATGATCGAAAGTAGGCAAACTGTGATATAAGATAAGATTATTTCAACTTCTAAAAATAAAATGTTTTAAGTTAGCATAAGTTTCTGATACCAACAGTTTGTTATAAATGAAATATATTGCATTCAAATGATGTAAGTACTGAGAACACCTGAATTTTTTTTTAGAATTGCGAGCCAAGACTAGATTCCAAATGATATTATAGCTAGTGAATCAATAAAATACACTTCTCAGAATTTACAAACATGAAGAGAAGACAAGTGGAGACTTAAGAAATAGAGAATACTCAGATCTTAGAACCCTGAATAAGTACAGACTCTGGATTTAACACCTAGAATCTCTCCATTTCATCATTTTAATGTCTCTAACCATGTGACTTCCAAGCTTAAATTAAGGAACAGAATGTGGGTGATCATATGAAACAAGTCAGATGTGTAAGTATAATTAAGATTTAATATGAAATTTACAGAAACCGAAAAGAAAGGCCGGTCATTTTCTGTCTGTAATTAAGGACCTCCTAATCCCGTCTTCATGATTTGCTCCGAGTATTTTTAACTATACACCGTATCTTAATAAAACGTGGATACAATGTAACTACGCTTCCTAACGTCTCAAAGCCTCTCGCCTACTATGAGTTAACTTTCCCCTTTGTTAAAAAGTAAAAACACTCCTAGACCTGAACTATAATAAAAGTTGTGCAGACTTTTGTGTTAACTAACTGCTACTTCCAAATATAAGCACAACCCGTTTAGTTAAGGCAAATTCTCATTTGTGACGGACACTTTTCGTCACAAGCTTGTAACAGTCACAAGCACAAGCGAGACTTTCTGGTTAATATAATGACTCATTTTGGTGCTTGTTTTTTCACCATCCCACAAAGTCAAAGACTAAATTAGTCAAAGGCATTCACCTAGGCTGCATTGGGAATGAAAAATAAACAAGAAGAATGCAATTATTTAAGAATAAACAAGAGTAAAGTATAACTAAACCTGAAAGACTACATCCTTCTATAAATAGGTGCCGAAAAAGAGTTGCAACAACAAGTCTTACACCAAAGTCAATCTAACCCCTACAGTTTCCAAGGTAATATATTAGTAGTAACAACACAGAAAATGGATTCCACAAAACAGTCCAACAAAATCAGTGACATTGTCAAACTCAAGCGAATGCTCAAGAAATGGAGGCTTCAAGCAAGCAGCAGCAGCAGCAGCGGTAGCGGCAACGGCAGCACAACTGAGAAGAGCATTGAAAAAGAATCTCTAAGCAGGAGCAACAGCAAAAAGAGAATAAGCTTCCTAAAGAGAACACTCTCATTTACTGACCTGTCAACCAATGGCGGAGTGTCGAGCAATGCTGTGCCCAAAGGCTTCCTGGCAGTTCATGTCGGGGAAGAGATGAAGCGGTTCGTCATCCCGACAAACTTCCTGGAGCACCCGGCATTTTGCTCGCTCCTCAAGGAAGCTGAGAACGAGTTTGGGTTTCAGCAAGAAGGTGTTCTCAGGATCCCCTGTCAAGTCGAGGTCTTTGAGAACATATTGAGAAGGGCCGAGGCAAAAAACGGTTCATATGGCAAAAAAACACTTAAGCTTAGTAGAGATGATGGTGTTATTTGCGGGTCAACTGAGAGTGAGAGCCTCTCTGCATCTCACCTTCCCCCGAGTCCAATGTGTAGATAAATTGATCAATGTCGCTCGCGTCTTCCATTTTCGTGCCTCGCTAGGAGGAGGAAGGCGATGTAGCTTCAGGGAATAAGGAAATTGTGTTGACCAGATAATTAATATGTCCAAAACTCCATTTATTTTTGATGAGTTAATGTATCAATGTAATAGTCAGTTTCCGTTTCTGAGTACAAAAGATTAAACTTTCGTATGTTTTCGATTCCCAACTCTTTGGCTCATGCATTCTGTTATTGAGCATGGATATTTGGATATGGCCGCTAACTGTCAATGATATAAAAACAAACAGGACTCCAAAATGAAAGAATACAGAGCAAATTCCCGAAAGAGCAGAATATACACAGATAACTGACTCACAGCCATTATATTCTTTTCTTTTTTAAGGAGATAAAGAGAAAAGTTTCATCAACAGCATTTCAAATATCATAGATTCATATGTAGCATAATCAACTCAAATGCGGCAAAGTGCTCACATTTAAATGGCCACGCATGAGGACTTCAAATCAAGGTATACCATCGTCATAGGCAGCAAGTCGGAAAGAGTCCTGCAAATTATAACTTGCAGAAACACAGTTACTATATAGCTATACATTTTGATGAAGTAGGTCAGCAGTCGAACAGAATCACGATAGGCGATAATGAATAAAATTAACATGATTGATCAAAACTAATACTGAAGAATAGCATTAAGAGGCATCATGGAAAACTATTGGCAATTATAAATCTTAAAAGGAATAGTAATCACAAATACATTTTGCACACCAGGAATCACTTGGGATAGGAAAGTATTTTATCATTAGCATCTTCAAATCTCGTAGCCATCTTTACAAATCGTATGTTAGCAAGTAGCAACGCAAATTTCATAATGAATCATCCGCAAAAAATTTCTTGTTTTCAACACATGCATATGGCACTAAGGTGATGATCAGATGATGTAGAAAATTGTTCTCAGAATTACAATCAGAAACACAGAAGTATGAGAGAACGGATACCAGAAAATCCTACAAGTTTTGAGAAAAACAAAAGGTTCTGTTTCAACAGCAAATAACTTTAACCCGCCACTAAAGCGAATAATCACTACGGATAGATTAGACATTCAAAGCCGACTTTTATCTTTGTCATCCTCAATGTAAAAACATACTAATTGCATAAGATCATAAATCTAAGAGAAATCCAACCAGATTAAAGTGCATAAGATCTATGAATGAAATAATCTAGCAACTGTCACAGTTGGCCAAAGTCCAAACCATATTCAGATAAAAACAAGAGTGTGAGTTCTGTGACAGTTTGACAAACTATATTAAGCTAAAACCAAAACCCACATCTTGTTATTTCTTAATTGTTATACTCATTGAATACCGTACACTGTACACAACAGAACACTAGCATTATAGTTTCCAGGAAAAAAAAAAGTATTCCCTTGAACTGAAGCTTAAGTATCCAATGTAGGTCTGACAGGTACAACAAGCAACAGTGAGTGCAGATAATGAGCCATCTTACCTTGAGTTTTGCCTTTACACAGAGCAGTATCAGCAACTACTTCTTGCTCTATTTATTGACTCACATGCTCTGACAAAATGTTGCAGGAAAAAAAAAACAAGTAAGCTTCTGTTTGACTTTAAATCTATGAGTGGATTTACAAGAATGAATAAAGCACATGGAAATTATACCTTTGGTGCATGTGGAATTTTTAGTTGACCTAAGGCCTAATGGGCACAACCACATACTCCCTCGTTCCAAGTCGTTTTCATACGTTTGTTCAACTAACAAAATTTGAACAAATATATGAAAATGACTTGAAAGGAGGAACAACTTTATTGCGGAGTTTTGTGCGAATTTTCGTGCTGGATGTACTATTTAACAGCCAATCATATACTATGCATTTAGAAACAAAGAGGTGATACTTTGATAAAAACACGTGACGAAAATACAGTCTAGACTGAATAATCTTAAGTGTCTAAGTGTATTCTACGAGTAAAATTAAAATAAACTATCTGGTCATTTTTTGCTGTAAAGTGACGTAATTCAGATTTGCTGAGGATCATTAATAAATTTAACAGAAATTTCTAAATAAAAAAACACATAAACTGAATAGAATTACCAGGTAGCGTAAGAAAACAGCTGAAAACACCGCCATAGGGGAAATTGGCTTAATGTCAAGCTTCAGCGAGCTCAAGTAACCGCCTTTTCTAGAGAATTAGTCAAATAGCTACAAAGATACCAATAATAAAAGACTGCCTTGTACAAGAACAAGTTCTAACAGGATCATTTTTTAAAATTGTTGCAGTTTTTTAATCATTTTGCCAAATTAAGAGGAATTTTTTTATCAATCTAGCGTTCACCACATAACTAATTCACGCTTTAGGGCCCATTTGAAACTATTTCTTCCAAATGGGTCAACGTCATCACCACTATTTTTTTCCCAATTTCTAACAAAGCCGCTGGCCGGCCACTTTATGTTTAAAACACAAAACCGCAGGCGTTGTCAGCGGTTTGGATGGTTGTCAAAAAAAAGTTTGTGTCATTCAAGAAGCAGGAGGTTTTGTGAAAACGAGGGCATTATTCAACATACCAAACCGCTGGGGGTGCCAGCGGTTTTACCTTTAAAATGCACAAAACCGTTGGCGCTGCCAGCGGTTTCCCCTGTATCTAAAAAACAAAGCAACTTTCAATTATATACCATTCCAAAGACTTCATGTCATAAACACCCACCCAAATAAACTAAACACGGTTCATGTCATAAACAAATACTTCATGTCATAAACAAAGATTTCATGTCATAAACAAAGACTTCCTTACATACAAGCTTAAAATGTTTCACTTGTACCAAACCAAAAGAAATGTCATAAACATAGTTCCGTCATTGAAATAAACAAACTACAATTAAAATTGTCTAGTTTCTTCCGGGGCGACCTCTCTTAGGCTTTCTTTGTGATGTCGAACCCTCGGGCGTGTCTTCTTGATGGCGTTGAGTTGACCTACGCTCCCGGAAGGCATAGCGATGGATCTCCTCTTCGTCTTCCTCTTCACCTCCACCTCCACCTCCGTCTCCGCCCCCGTGTTGTTGTTCTTGATAAATGAGATGTCCTTGCCTAGTATTTTGGAGGGATTGAAGCGACATCTTTTGCATCTCATAATTCATTTGTACATGACTCATTGAAGCATCATCCGGTAAAGAGCCAAGTAAGGTGGTAGCATGATTGTAGTTGAATAGATTTGCTTGAGTCTACAAAAGGTGTTAGTGTAATAGTAATTATACATGGCTATATTTAACAAAAAAAATAATGACATAAGCTACTTAAATTGTAAGTCACTTACCAATAAAGAGTAGTCCGAAGCGGTAGGATAGTAGTTATGTCGAGATTCATAGTTGCCTTGAACCTCATTGGACAGAGGACTAATGATTGGGATAGAGATGGAACGAAATCATATCATGTAGGGATCGGAGTAGCTAATGTAGCCATTATATGGAGTCCCTTGTGGAAGCAAGTACCTCTTCCGGTTCGTCCACCTTTCAATGCTAAGTTTATGGAGATTTACATAATCCTTCTCTTTTCCACGACGATCGTACGCATGCAACTTCAAACACGTATTACATAAAAGTGGTATCGTTGGATGCAAACCGAATTGTCGAACAACCCTCTCGGCGTAATGTCATTCAACTATCTCAAAGCAAATGAGAGGTGCTTTAACAATCCACTCCTCTACATTTTCGCTACATATCCCCGGTAGATGGCTAAGCACATTTTGGGTGTAAGGTTGCCATGTGAGCATGCTTTCCGTCATGCTATCCAAAGCATGTCTATAGCCTACTAACTCGGATTGGTGATCAATGTAGATACGCTCTACTCTAAGCCATTTGCACCCCAAGGGATCATTTCCCGCTTGCATTTGTGACCCAAGTGGATATTGTGTTCCCGGCACCGATACCTCAAGTGATCTAATTTTAGTTGGTCGACCAATGGTTAGTCTTTCCCAACTCCACAATTGCAACAACACAAGACATCCGGAAATGGTTAAAGCCCCTTTTTTGGAGGCTACACACAAGTTGCGGTATAAGTAGGCTAGTACTCCGCTACCCCAACTATATTCGCTCAATCTAGTCAAATCAGTTATAAGCTGGAAGTAAATAAATTGAACTAGATTACCACTCTTATCCGGGAAGAGTACGGCTCCGATCCAGTAGAGTAAATAAGCTCTAACAAAGTAATGAAGTTGTTGCTCGGTGTAAGGATCTGGCAAGCGTTTGAATGTACGTATTAACCAAGATAGCTTGATGGTGTTTCCTTTTATAGCCTCTTTAGGTGGAGCAATACCCAAATAATGTTCAAATAGTTGCATCCAAGCTTGTTCACCATTACCAGTTATAGGCAACCCACCAACCTTTAAACCTAATAACACATTAACGTCTTGTAAAGTTATACCAACGTTATTTTTTCACTCCATTTTAAACCGTTAGCCATTCTAGTCCTAGCAATTTCACGCCTATCAACAAAGTACTTATTAACTCGTGTGAAAGTTGCCTTCACAAGAGGTTGAATGGGAAAAAATCTCACACCTTTCAACACACCATTGAAACATTCACACATGTTAGTGGTTTTTAAACCATATCTTAAACCACCATCATGTGCAAGACACCATTTACTTAATGGTATTGTTTCTAGGAACGCCTTGGCATTCATGTTCATTCGACCAATGTTCTCCATCCCTCGATCAAATTTGCGGATTTGATGTTGCATAGCCGTATTTGAGAAGGTTTCTTTCAACTGAGTGTTTTTGAACATTGTGTTAATGTTGGATGCATGATGTCAGATACAATATCTATGAAAAGCATATGGCTCCTCCCAATCACTACCTACCTCTGACATTGACTTTAAGATACCCGGGTGTCGGTCGGATATTACACATATGTTGGTCCGTTGAGTAACCCTCACTCTAATGTAAGCTAATAACCAACTCCAGTTTTCATAATTCTCCTTCTCAACTACAGCAAATGCTAATGGGAAAAGTTGATCATTTGCATCAACACCCATAGCAATCAACAATACACCATGATACTTCCCGTATAGATGAGTTCCATCTATAGTTATAGTTGGTTTACAATGTGAAAAACCTCGAATGGATGGACCAAAAGCCCAAAAAACTCTATCAAATTGATCAACTTTTCCAAGCTCGATTGGATTACTAACAAAATGGACTTGGGTACCCGGATTTGATTCTTTTAAAGAATCTAAGTATTTTGGAAGATATTGGTAAGACTCCTCCCAATCGCCATATAGATCCGCAATAGCTTTTTGTTTTGCACCCCAAGCTTTTGCATAAGAAATTGTAAAATTGAATTCTTTTGTCAAAGCCGCTCTTAACAAAGTAATCTTCACACCCCAATCCGCTTCAACAAGATGTTTTATAGCCTTGCTAATGAACTCTCGTTTTAAATTTGGGTGGTTTATTGATGGTTTGTGAACCACACATGATGTTTCATGAGGGCCTTTGTATGTAACAATTGTCAATGTTTCAAAGGCAATATTTTTTTAGTGGCTCTTAAATACCATCTGCAAGGTACCGGTGTTCTCGCACATTTGTAGGTAACGGTTTGGGGTTTAGATTCGGTGGTTTTAAAAACTTGGTTTCTTTGAACATTATAAGATGTCACAATTCGCCCTAATATTTTTTTATTCCCAAATTCTTGACCCACCATAAACTCTCCCCCAGTCGTACGTCCTACTTCATTTCTATACCATCTATTTACTTGTTCATCTAACACATGAACATTTGTAAATTGGGTATTATGAAAACTTAGAGAGGCAAGGTCTAAACTATTATCATCATCATTAACACCAACCAACATCTCATCCTCCTCTTCAACATCTCATTCCACCTCATCGGAATTCAAAGGCTGGAAAACCTGTACAAATCTTAGCTCCTTCAATATTACAATCCAAATCTGCTTCATCAACATTATTTGTGCCCAAAGAAACACACAAAGTAGGATTCTCAATTTGGCTTAACATATTTGTAAATGAAAAATTTGGAGAGTTTAAAGTGGCTTGAAAAATGGTATTTGATGGTTCAAGGGGCTTTAATTCAACAAACAAATCCCTCATACCACGATCAGTACACAACGACAACACTTTGTAACCTCTCACACTTGAAAATTTCATTTTCAAAATCAACTCAAACTTAGTGTTATCAACCTCTATAGCTTCATAAATTTCATTTTTAAGCTCACTCACGTTCATATTGCTATTGGCAATAACAAAAGTTTCACAACCACCTCTATAAACAATATTTTCACCATCTACACCAATTTCTCCATTCCACCAACAAGTCAAGGGAAAATTATTAATCTCCATTGCTAAATATTAAATATTACAAAGATTAAACTAACTACAACATACAAAATCACACAAACACAATATTAAAACTACACTAAATAACAATGATAAACAAAAAAGACATAAGTTACTCAATTGGATGAATAGAAATTGAATAGGATTTAATTTATTGAGATTTAGAAAGAAAAAACAAGGGAAATAGGGTGTTTTCGGGTTTGGGTAAAATTTGGGGAATTTTTTGTGTGTTTGTATCGAGTGAGAGAATGAGGGAGTGAGAGCGTTTTTTTTATATAAGGAACTAAACGGTTTCTATTAGTAGAGGGGGTAAAACCGCTGGCAGCCCCAGCGGTTTGGTATGTTGAATAATGCCCCCGTTTTCACAAAACCTTCTGCTTCTTGAATGACACAAACTTTTTTTGACAACCATCCAAACCGCTGGCAACGCCTGCGGTTTTGTGTTTTAAACATAAAGTCGCTGGCCAGCGGCTTTGTTAGAAACTGGAAAAAAAAATAGTAGTGATGACGTGGACCCATTTGGAAGAAATAGTTTCAAATTGGCCCTAAAGCGTGAATTAGTTATGTGGTGAACGCTAGATTCATAAAAAAATTCAAATTAAGAGCATTCAAAGTTTGATGGTCTCATTACACTACATGCTAAATTTAAGATATAATGTCAATATATCATGGAAGTACCATACTGTCCTTACTGGTTATTAACACCCTTCCTCTCTAAAGTATGCAGTTTAAGAAGAGATAGGATGTGAAGTTCTCTTTTTCTTATTTTAGTTGAGATAGCAATGATCAACTATTTTGAGCAGGACGAAAAAAAGGAGGGACAATATAGAATTTTTCTCTTAAGTATATATAATTTGGAATTATGTAATTTTTCCTTGTATGGCCTTAGTTTTAATCGATATTGCCCGAAATGTAAGGGAATATTGATTCGGTTGTAATTTAATGTGATCTCGTATCACTTTTATTGTATTATTTTATTTTTACAAATGTATAATAGGAAATTATTGTAATTTTATTATATATTTTGTAACTAATTGTAAAACCGGAGTTTCCCAAAGGCGTTTCCATTCGGATCGGAGTTTCGAGAGAGAGACGGTGACCTTGGGAGGCGTGCTTATGAAGTTCAAGGGACCAAAGGAGTTGGTTTCCGAATTTGTAATAGATTATATGATTTTCTATTCTAGGAAAGGCCATACTAGGAGTTTTACTTTTATGCTTGCATTTTTTATTTAATATGTTTTGCATGCATTGCCAAATCGCCATAACATGACATGCATATTTTATCGAGTATTCGACCGTGTCAATTAAAATTATCGTTAATTTATCGATTTAGTTCACTTAAACGAGATAGATAATAAATTGTCATTACCTCTCATAATAAATAATTGAGATCAAGTCTTACCAAATGTAGAACCCATGAATCCCAATTTCGCAAGGAAGTAGGCTCGGCTCACCGGGGTGCTAAACTTGTTACGTTGGGTAAGTGGGGTAATAAAGGTTAATAAAGGTTATTCTTTCAAAATTTAGATTGAGCTCAACGGAAGTATTCGCGACCGTAGCCGCATGTGTTCCGGGCTTAAGATAAATATTAAAGTAATATTATCAACCGAGAGTTCTAATGTAGAATCGATTAAAGAGTTAATCCACCGAATTATGTTAATAAGGGATGAATCGGCTTACCGTGCCCAAGTTGATATGAATTTGGATCTCGGAATCATTTATAATAGTTGGGTAGAGGTCACTATTAAAATGCTAAACTTGTTTAAAATGTTTACAAGTATATTTAAAATGATAAATGTTGACATTTCCTTTATGTCTAAAATTTGTAGTTAATATTGTTTAAATTTGCAAAGGCAAATGCTAATTCATCCACCGCCACCTATGCTCCAACTCTCACGAATGTCTCATGGTTTCGATCCTTCATGGATCGATGCAAGTTAGAAATGAATGGCGCTAATTTTACCGATTGGGATATGCAACTCTGTTTGGCCGCGAAGGGTGACGACAAGTTCGTTATCTTACCAAAGCCTCTCCCGAAACACCTAATGAAACGTCAAATGCCGCCGCAAGGCATGCCTATGAGGCTTACCAAAAAGAGTCCGCCTCGATCAAAAACTTTTTTGATCTTCTCGATGGAGGCCGATCTCCAAAGGAGTGCCATAAGATGAGCATGGCCTATGAGATCTATGTCAAGCTTGTGACCATGTTTTTCACAAGCTCCTAGGATCTTACAATATGAGACGGCTTCCACATTATTCAACATGAACCTAAAAGAGGACCAAAAGTTAGCCCTCATGTACTCAAATTGATTGAGCATGTTGAGACTCTTAAATTGCAAGGGGTGACCATTCTCGAACAACTCGTTATCGACCGAGTCTTACATTCCTTGGGGAAAATCAAAGCATATGTGCAGTTTAGGGTAAACTACAATATGCAAAACATGAAAACCTCTCTTCATGAATTACACAAGATGCTTGTGCAAGCTAAGAGAGACATGAGACTAAATGTTAGCACCTTCAAGGATATAATAGTAAGGGGAAGTTCAAGAAAGGTGGTAGTAAAGGAAAGAAGCCCTCCACCTTCAAAGGAAAGGGAAAAAGCTATTGAGAATACCTCACCCAAACCTAAGAAAGGTGTCTCAACCGAGGACAAGTGTCCTTATTGTAATGGAATAGGGCATTGGAAGGGAAATTGCACTAAATATCTAGGAGATATCAAAACTGGAAAGATGTTTCAGTTGGTAATTTATCCCTATCGTTTATGTTATGATCTCAACTTTGGTATATAGATACGAGTTGTGATTCTTACCCTATTTAATTGTAATTAGGGCATCCTAGCAAGGATAAAGGCAAGGACAAGCAAGCCTAAGAAGGCTCTTCAATGGAAGCTAAGGTAGCTACCCATGATTGAAGACCTATGGAAGTTTGGTCTCATTTTGAATTGTCTAAATTTTGGGATGTATTTTGAGACATTGTTCTTAGAACTTTTATAATTTCCTTGTTTGACATGGAAATTTGTTTAATTCCTTTTATTGACATTGGTTGTAATTGGATTTAGTGACTTGGTTTTCAACCGAAGTCACTCGGTTTGTTGAAACTTTTTAGTTCTAAGAACTTGTCATCATACTCTTCTTGCACTAATAACATAAATTGTATCGACTCAAATTGATCATGTTAGTATTATGATGATTGGATCATTATAATAAGTTCAAAAGATAAGAATTCGATTCTCATTTTGAAATATCAATTGTTAAGTCAAATTGAGTTATTGAACTCAAAGTAGGGAGTCTACCAAACCAATTGGCCACACCATTTATAAAGATTGTAATTGACATGAATATGAGTGAACCTCTTTAGATTATAGAACTAGTCTATTTCAAAGCTAAGATTCGATGTCTTTACGATAGTCTTTAGTAGATCACTTAAGGTCATGTTGTGATACCTCTACCTCCCTCACGAGTATGAGTACAAATTTGTTAGTGGCTCATAAGGCTATCTTTAAAGAAAATAGTTGTATTTTTCTAAAGATAGAGTAAGAGACAATAAGCCACAACAAAAAACCTAGTTAAGAACTAGTGAGGAAACCAAAAGAAAATGTTCTTAGGTTAGACTCAAGACTAGTGAGGAGACCAAAAGAAAGCGTTCTTAGGTGAATCCTTATACTAGTGACGAGACCAAAAGAAATTGTTCTCGATATAATAAGATTATGATCTATGAAGTGGAAGCACCTAGAAATTTTGAATTTCGATTTTCCAAAAGAGACTTATGAAACTAAATAGAATATATGCAAATGAATTACATATTTGGAGTTGTCCAAAATCATTCTATAAACTTGAAGATGTTTTAATTGGAAGTGTCCAACTATAATTGCATGGATAGACATGTAGATGTCTACAAAAGCCAAGTTAATGCGTAACTAAGCTTAGATCCAAATCATCAATGAAATACCTCATAATAGGTGTGTACAAGATACACATCAAAACCACATGTCCAAATAGGGATTTGGAATAGGATGTGTACATGACACAAGCCTATTGTATGTATCTACCTAGAGGTTATGATGATATTTTCTATTATAAGATATAAGAAGGGTTTCACTCGAATTGTCGAAAAGTCATGTATAGACATGAAATTCAGTGGGAGTTAAAGTCATGTATAGACATGAAGTTAAGTGGGAGTTTAAGTTATCTTGTAAAGACATGAAGTTCAGTGGGAGAAATTGTTTTCCACGTGAATGACGTTTCACTCATTAAGAGTGACATATTCATATTACCTTTTTGAAAGGAGTGATTGGATTTTAATGTTGGATGAAAGAGGACAACATGTATTCTAAAATCAAAATCTATTGTGGAATAGAAGATTTTAGCTTGACATTTAAAAGGTATCTTATATCGATAAGATCCTTAATCTATTCAACAAGTTAAATAGGTTATTCATGTTGGTGAAAGTGGGATCACTATGAAAGGGTCATAGTCATCCACTGAACCTAAGAGTTGTTGATCACATGAGACCAATCATGTATGCCATTACATGCACATACCTAAATGAATTGTATGCTGGGAGCATGACAAGCCTAAAATAAATCAAACCACATGAGAGTCATTGGATAGCCTACAAGAACATCCGTAGAGTTCTCGAGGAGAACTAGGGATACATTCTTGTGTTTGGTAGAGAAAATTTGATAATGTGGTAAAGGTTACACAAACCAAAATTTCCAAACTTATAAGGATTTATCCGAATCCTAGGCGTACTTTTGTTATATATGAAGCGAATAACTAAAAGGATGATTGAAGAGTCAATCATTACAAATTCTACAAATAGAGACCTAGTACATTATGATGAGGATGAGGTGGTTTAAAAAGAACTAATGGTAGATCCTTTTACCTAAATACCTATCAGTTATCATGATAACGAGTGGGAGCATCTTTCAAGTTAAAGAGGCCAACACTAGATAGAGATCTAGACATGTACATAGATGAATTCATGTTATTATGGAATAACGTTGGATGGAAGGAAAAACAATTAACAAGGTTGGAATAAATGAATATATGGTATATTCACTACCCAAGCCTTTATTGCATTTAATAAGATCGTCATGCATTGTCATGGACGAAATAAACTTTAGATTATATGATATGAAGCAATAACATTTTGTTGATTGTTCATATATGATAATCACATTTATCGTTTGAGTTTCTAAAACTCGTCTTGTGCTTTATTATATCCAAATGGGGTGTAGAGACAATTTTGAACCCCATTGAAGTGGACTGTATTAACATAGCATTGGCCCATAGTCACTTATATGAGGTGACATCTCGAACTGACTAGATTGTGGTGCGATTGATGGCAAGTTCAAGTGTCATAGGGTCATAAGGGATGACCAATCGATCACATAGACAGACTGTGAGGGACAATCTGTCGGGCAGTGACCGCTTATAGAATTCTGGCAATTCTTGTAGCCTGGTCGTGGCAAGAGCTACTAGTATTCTTTTGAGTCAATTCTTTGCCTAAAGATTGTTCGCCTAATGTGGCACAGTTTCAGAGTGACTTTGATTTATTCTCTACGACCTTCGTAACTGGGGTCAAATGAGCATTTTTGGGTCATGATGAGCTGTGGCTATTCGAAGGAAATAGTGCGATAGGAATTGTCCACCCCTTGTCAGGGTTGTTCTAAATCTCAAGGCCACTCGAGGAGGAGTAAGCTGAAAATGCGTGGTCACGCTCGGAAAGTATCTATGGTAGATAATTCCGGTCAGACAGTTACTCTCCAGATCGAGGAAACCACTCTTGATATGATCAAATGCAAGTACGACCTGCAAGACACCTTGCATTGAGTGGGAGATCGTAATAGGACAAGAGAATTGGTGACGCACACTTGTCTCGGACAAGTGGGAGATTGTTGGAGTAAGTATCCTAAACAATAGTGCGATCACATAATTAAATCTCGATAATAAGAATACGAAAGAGATGATGAATATTATAGTCAACTGGTCAACATAAATCGGTAACGATTGACTCAATTGAGTTTGACGATACTGTCGTATGACGGTGGTGATCAGTTGATCCCTTGAGGTCACACCTAAAGGACAATCCCCCAATCATGTACATTAATTAATTGTATTGTAACAGCCGCAAATGTACCCTATTTGTATAGTGAAAATATTTTACGGATACTTTTCAGTGAAATATAGTTTTAATCGTAAATTTAATTTTTCGAGTCGAATTTAGAATTTCCGAGTTCGTATTTGGAATTTCCGCGAGATTCCATGAGAATTCCGTCTTAAGGCGAGTTTGACTTTTCCTCATATATACTCATACTCCCTTAACCTATTTTCTCATTCACACAAACACAATCAAACTTACTTCTTCCTTAAGCAAAACCAAACCCTTGCCTCCATAATCTTTCCGATCTTAAAATCATCGTAGCTCATTCGTTCTTTGCTTAAATTCACGTAAGTTCGTCTCATTCTTCCCCTCTTACCTTCCTCTATCCGTATTGGTAATAAAATTACCGTCTTTCTCGCTTTTTAAATTATCCGTCTTTCTCAAGGTGAATGATATTCATCTTTTATTATCTAATTGTATGTAGGTGGAGACTAGGAAGGTTTAGAATCGATTAAAGACGCGTAAAGGTAACGATGAAGGGTTACTCGATATCATTTACGTGTTTTATATGATTTCTATGTTAGAATTCGTATTTAGAATATGATTAGTAAGCTTAGGAATTGAGTTATTGATGATGATTGTTGTTAGTTGATGATTGTTGATGATGATTATTGATTGTTGATAGTTGATGAAGTTAAATATGAGAATTGAAAATGATTGAACTTGTGTATGTTGTTCTCGGGTAGAATGTTGTCCTGGCCGAAGTACCGGCTGCCGGTCCAGTGGCCGGCTGGGAATTCACTGCACCGACCCTTTTTCGAAGAATGATCATATCTCCTTTGTTACTTGCTTGTTTTGGGCTTGTGACCTATCGTTGGAACCGTAACAGGATAAGCTATCACCTCGACTTGGAATTTCTGCATTTGCATATCTAGAACTCTAGTTATGACCGTTTGAAGTGGACCCTTGTTTTAGTTAGTTTCCAAACTTGCTTTTGTGTGTAGTTGTGCTCCGAGCCGGGGTACCGGCCGCCGGCCTCCAGACCGGCCTGGAACACGGCTGTATTTTTCTTATAAAATCTCTAAAACTCGTAATTCATAATAGTTCGCATGATTCGTTTATCGTATAATTTTACGTAGTGACTTATAATATTCATGTTTTGGATATATGATATTTCATTCGCTTGTATCACATGTTTTGTGACGGTTTTTGGTATGTCCCCCTTTGAGTCGTTTTTACAAATGATACGGTATGAGCACTGTTTTGTCTTGTGCTTTATACTCTCATTCCCTTGGCTACCTTTCCGTTCGTAAGGCTGGAATGTCGGAACGGAGAGGTATCCTACTGCTTAAATGATGTGTTAGGGACATACACGACGTTGTTGTTGGGGTTGAACGATAGAGTTGATAGGACCTGGCCGTTCAAAAAATGTTGTGTACTTGCGAGGTGGTTGTTATTTGCATGTAGCGTACCGTTGTTATGAGGCTTGAGCTCTTTTCCGCCTCTTTCGTAAATTGCTCTACCAATTGGGGGGTACTAGGGTCATCATATTGAAAGACCGAGTCTTTGCGAAACGTTTCGCATGTCGAATCGGAAAATGGTTTATTCCGAGATCTGGCCAGATTTAGACTAGGACCTTATTATTATCGTTGTCCTACCGGAGGAAATTAGTCTACATATACGAAATGTGAATCGTGTATGCGTTCAGGGAAATGCTTATCCCGTGGATGCCTGTTAATCATACTTGCCATGTACACGGTGCTAGTGCGTTTCATTTACCGTGAGAGATGTCGTCTTGTGTCGTCGTTCTTGAATGCGTGATTTAATGATATTATTCATGGTCATTGCATGATTGGGCACCGTCAATGTATGGGTTCGTGAATGGATGATAATATGTTGGATTCTTTGTGATCATCGCATGACTTGGCATGGTTTGTTTGTCGAGTCTCAATCTTATCAAACTTATACCGCTAACGGTGAGATGTAAGCCCTAGTGAGCGTATTCGGTTGCCTAAGAGTGTCTTCCCCGAGTATTTGTATAACATGATGGATTTGGATTTGTATTCCATATGCTCTTATCTTTAATTATCGAATTGCCTATCTATTCTTATCGTTTCTCACATGTATATCTATTTGTATGCATGCTCTACTTTTGTATTTCCTTTGATGTACGTTTAATGTGATATGGCTGGGAGAACCCGGAGTTACTCCCCACTGACTGTGGCGTTCATGTTTTTCATGAATGAACAAGTTGCTTGATTGGATGGCTTTTTGCTTATGCTATTTTGGGTTCGGGTGTGAGCTAGCGGGCGTTGTCCCTGGATGAAACACCTCTAGACGATTTTAGTTGGTTGCTAATAACCTTGTCTTTTGTTAACACTTTGAGAGACTACGTCTCTTGTGGTATTTTTATTTAGTTTGTAATATTTTGACACTCCTCGTATTTTTGTATCTTGCATGTATAAAGGTTTTTAAAATACCGTATTTCCGTTATATATTTCACATGCTTGTATGTTTTATTTTCCGCATTCGCGAGGGTTGTCACATGTATAGCGATACAGATTAATTAATCCCTTAAACTGAACCAAGTTTAAATTGTAAGTGAGAATTATATCTTATTGTAATATGATTAAATAAGATTCATTTTGGTAATTTAATTGTTATATTGCTAAGAATGCATTATGTTTATGAAACATTTTAGATAAGTGAAATTGGTCGATTATAACTACAAACTGTTGTAGATTATATTAACCGAATATGAGATTACCCATTTTATTTACATGTAATTATAAAAAGTGACTTAAAATGTAAAGTCCAATTTATTTGTTATGAAATTGCATTTAAATTAGTTAAACGTACATTTATAAGCTTAATTACATGTTATATGTCACATGTCACATATGTGACAAATGAAAAATTACAAAAATAAAATGGACACCCATTTTAAGTGAAGAAAACCGGTTATATGGGGTAGGGTAAGGATTAGGTTTTAAATGTTGTGCTAATGATGATTAGACAAAATGATTACCTAGCCTTAGTACCTATAGCCACCCTATAACTTTGATAAGGCAAAAAGGAAGAGGCATGCTCCCCCTTCCCTAGGGTGTGCCGGTTTGTGATGGGTAGATAAGAGGATGTTTTCCTCTTGTTTACTCACTAGTTAATCTTAAGAAGAAAACACTTGCTTATCTCACTAAAATCACAACAATATTCTTAGAAACTTTGGAAGTTTCATAATACTTGTGTTGAAGTATAAACATCATATTACTAGAGTAGTAATTGGAGTGTTGTATACTTGTTCTAAGGGTACTTATCTATTGTACTTATAATCCAATAGTTGAGTGATTAAGGGCTTGTCTTGGTGCAACTTAGAGGAGTGTTCTTATACTGAGAACTTGGAGTTCATCCTTATTATTTAAGCTCACGAACAAAATAGGAAGGTGTCATATTTTGTGCCCAAAATCCGTTCAAACCAAAGTAAGGAACAATCTTTTCTTCCTTATTTGTTTTTATCTTATGCATGCATAAGATCTGATTAGTTTATGAGTAAACTAAATGTATTATGATATTAGAAGTGTCTAATATTGAGTTTGAGAAACCTTACACCTGCCACCCGCCCCAACGCATGTCGCCTTCCCCAAGCCGCCGGCGCCTCTGCGACGCCACGCCTACCACGTCGTCGGCAACCCTAAGTCGGCGCCTCTGTCACCCCTACCCTTCGCCGACAACCCTACGCCGGCAACTACTATGACAACAATAAAAAAAAATTAAATTAAAAACCCTAATTAAAACTCCGTTACATGAAACCCTAATTAAAAAAAGTAATACACTACAAGAAATTAAAATATAAGAACTTGCAAATTTTATTAATATAGATTAACGTATTAAATACCTGTTCGTTAATTGAATATTCCTCCATACTTTTGAAATTTTTTTAATGGAATTTGAGGAGGGTAATGGGTAGAGAGAAGGTAGAGAGGATGGTGTGTGATTTTAGTGAAAGGGTAACAAATGGAAAATATGGTGTAAAAAGTACTAAAAAGAGTAAAAAAAACGTACTGCGAAAATAAACTCCGTTGGATAATTAAGCATATGATTAATAAGTATTTATGGGACAAATATCAAAAATCAAAATGGACCCATGTGGACATGTATGTACCTGTTTTTGGTAGTATACATGGGTGATGATTTTAGTCTTTTTATGCTCACTTAATCTTTGTAATGGTGACATGTTATGATAGACTTTAATCATTACCACCAAGTCCACACTCCACTACCTTACACAATTTAGAAAAGAGCAAAAGTGTCCCACAAGGGGCTCATGGAATCCGGCCAAGATGGCTTTATAAGGACATGTGATGTTCTCATTTTTTCCACTACTTCACTTGCTTATTTTCTACTTCCCTTACTAACTCAACATCTCATTAAAAACTAACATGCAAACTAATATTCATATCATATTACTAGTGTAGTAATACAAAAATATTAGTAGTATTTTTCTTACTTATTATCTAGTTAATAATAAGTTAAGATTATTTGGGTTGATTCTTGGGTGCAACAAGAAGGAGACCTTCTACTTTGGAGATTGTTTTTGGAGGATCATCCGCTATTTCCATGCTCATGAACAATAAGAAAATAGTTTCTTATTGTGCCTATTTTGACCGAAAATTTCTCATTGTAAGGAAATTTCTTCTTATCTTTACATTTATACTTTCATATTTGCATGCATGATAACGAGATCATAAATCATCAAGTTAATGTAATTTAATGAACTAATTAGAGAAGTCTAATTAGAGATCTAGGACTTTCATGGTCAGCTAACTATGAGACTATGCATCAAGAGTCGATAGATAAATGAGAAAACCGAATGTCAAAAATGGTGGAGCCGGGGCTTCCTTTTTATGGTTTGATGAGCTATGAGGACGAGTACTTGGAGTGGTATAATGCTATTAGCCGTCGCATCATTACGCCTCTAAGCCAAAATGTGAACGCTGACTATGAGGATCATCACTACTATTACCCAACCGTGGCGGACTTCCAAACACTAGTAAGTATTTGTTTTCTTATTTATATACAAAATTAAAAATTGTTTAATTCTTTCTTTCTGATATATAAATTATACTTAATGTACAAATATAATAAATTGATTCAGACTCAAGCAAACATGTTTACTTACAACCCAACTGAGCAAATGATTTCCAACATGCCCGATGACATCCCGTTGGCTCAATATGCTATGATAGAAAAGATGCGCAAAATGTCTCTCGATTCGCTTGTAAATACGGGACAAGGGCATCTGATAAACTACCAAGAGCCAACGCCTCCTAGTCCACCAAGATATGACTTCCGTCACCCTGCACATAGGCAACCTCGCATGACACAAGAAAGTGAAGAAGCGGAGTCATCTCAAAGAACACGCAAGAAGAGGAAAAATCGCCACTAAAAACTATGTATTAGATGGAAAATATGTGTTGGTTAGATGGTTATGTTTTAAGAAAACCTAATGTTATGTATTGGATTAAGTGTAAGAATTTTAAGCACCTTTTATATCATATTTATGTGTTTCTTGAAAATGGCTTTGGAGTGTTATAGGTAGAAACACTCGGTATGGAAAATGTTTCGGGAAATTTTTTGATTACACAGCTTTAAAAAAAAACAATTGAAGTACTCAGTCGCTGAATGGTTCAACGACTGAGTATTTGAAGGCAACTGGGGAGTTTTTGCCAAGGGTCTGATTTTAGAGGTTCAAAAAGAAAATCACCAAAGAACTCAGTCGCTGAATGGTTTAGCGACTGAGTATTTGAATGCAAATAGAGCTCTTATACCATGGGTCTGAACACAAATGTTCTCAAAAAAAACTTTAAGTACTCAGTCGCTGAATGGTTCAGCGACTGAGTGAACGAACATCAAAAAAAAATTATGCTGACGTGGACCCATTCCTTGTAAATAAGTTTGAAAGAGCCCTACTTTTGTAAATAAGTATCGCTTTACGCCTACTTAAGAAAAAAATTCAACAATATAAATGCAATGGAAGGAGAATTTTGAAGGATCTAGGACTGTCAGTCAGCAAAAAATAATTGCCAGACAGTAATTTCCTTATTCTTCCGACTTGAATCCGCATTCATCTCAGACTTGTTTTGTACTATGTAAAGAATAGGGAGGATTCACAGCCTTGACATGTCTATAGCACAACCATAAAAATGAGGAAGGAGTGAGTGAGACAACGACTTATGAGGAACTTTTCAGTAGCTTAAGGCCCTACAGTTATCTATCAGGAACTTACTTTTGTCTATGTAACCAGCAAATGGGAGTGATTTCGGGTGAAGACAGTGCCCCTGCCCTTTTCAGAGAAACGACAGAAGCTTACACACAAAAAAAACTCGGACTAAATCAACAAATTACAATGGTGAAGCAGAATAACAATAAAAAGCAATGAGAGTCACGTAACAACTGTAGTACATCAGTACATGTTAGTATTACTTATTGGACAACCAAGGCCTTAATTTAGTAACGAGACGAGATATACAAGAGATAATCTGATATGTACAGTGAAGATAATTCAGTACATGTTAGTTCCAATAATGACTCATATTTATAATTATAGGATCACCCTAACTTATACTAATTTTTCAATGTGGGAAAATGTTTTTTTTTATACATAGTATTTTTACCACGCCTACATTATTTTTGAATGTGGGATAAATTCTAAATTAATTTTTGATACAAACTTGTAAGAGCTCTATAAGACAATACTTAAAAGACTCAAATTTTTTGGGTGAATATTTAAGTCCAAGGATGAGTCATATTTATAATCATCAGATCATCTTACCTTATGTAATTTTTTGATGTGGGACAATTCTTCTTTTTATACGTAGTATGTTCACCATGCCTACATTATTTTTCAACCTGGGACAAAAAAAATACTAAGTAATACACCATCAAAATTATTGTTTATGATACTTTGCTAAATTGTTACTCCCTCTATTCAAGTCCAAACACAACATTTCTCTTTTACACGTTTGTCAATGCATGAATTGTAACGTAAATATCTCGAGTTTTACATTATAAAAAAATATAAAAAATTGATAATCTTATTGTACTTATAAAGGCAAATCAAACAAGATCCCACATGATCATATTTTATCTTACATACTGCAAGGAATCGTAAAGATTCTTTTCACTCATGAATAGTGTCAAAAAAAAATGTTGTATTTGGACTTGAATGGAGGGAGTATTTATGATGATGTAAATTTATGTATATTTCTCGGAGATAATAATACAAACTTGTAAAAGCTTTCTAAGAAAATACCTAAGAGACTCAAACTTTTTGGGTGGATACTTAAGTCCAAGGATGACTCCTATTTATAATCATAAGATCACCCGACCTTATGATAATTTTTGGGTGGATACATAAGTTCCAAGGATGTCTCATATTTATAATCATAAGGTCATCTCACCTTATGATAATTTTTCGATGTGGGACAATTCTACTATTCATACATATTATATTCACCACACCTACATTATTTTTCAATGTGGGACAAATAAAATACTAAGTAGTATACTATCTTTTTTTTTTTTGTAAAATAACTATTTCTTGACTGTTACTAGATTATTATACAAGTACTGCCTCCACACACCTATTTTCACCCTCATTTGCTTTATTGTGGTCTCCTAGACGATACTTTGACCGTATTTTTCGACGTCTATATGTTACTTTTTTTATTCTTGAATTTTTTTTTTCGTGAAAGATGTCATAAAAATAAGTGTAAATGTTTTTGTCTTATAATCTAATATTTTTTTATTCTCCTACTTATTTACGGTCAAAGTTCGGCAACTTTGACCTCCCAAAAGCAAATGAGGTGAAAATATGTGTGTGGAGGGAGTATTAGAATAATAAAAAATATTTTAAAAATAATTTTTTTTAATTTTCACATACTTATACTCTTGTCATATCATATTATCAACAATATAGTAGTAAAAAATATAAAATTTATACTCCAATGAAATCATTTTTCACTACGAATCCAAATATGTAAGTTTCGAAATGCTTTGCATTATATTTTTTTTATATTTATGATCAAAAAATTTTCTTACGTAAATAATAGTTGTGATATTAAAAATATTACATAAGATATTTTTCGTAATCTTGCAAGATCTTAAAATATACTTTCCAAAAACTGAAAAAGATGATGTGGACCTATAAAATTGCTCGAAAAAAGCTTATTTTAATATATATATATATATATATATATATATATATATATATATATATATATATTGATTGATTACCCACAATTCTAGGGTTCTACTGAGATTCAAGAGAATTAAGGTCGAAATTAATTGAGGTGACTGAGGTAACCGGAGTGAGGGACAAAGGGAGTGTGTGTATTCATTCAAGAGGGGTGTTTTGGGCATTGCACGATCGAAATATTCAATTTTTAATCCGAAAATTTTAAGAGGTCATAACTCGTGTTTACGGGCTTAGAATGTGACAATTTTTTTAACAAATCGAACATGTTTCTAAGAAGTATGATTTGAAAAAAAATGTCAAGTTTGGAACTCGTGACAAAGAAATATGGTCACTCAAAGTTTTTCGGTAAAAAAAACTTTAATATAGAAAAACTTTTAGCAATGGGATCCAAACATGACATTTTCTTACAATCGTAATTCTCGGAAGGATGATCGATTTTAAAAAATAAAATAATCAGTTTCTGAACTCGTAAACACGAGTTATGGCCTATTAAAGTTTTTCAGATAAAAAAAATTGTATATTTCATGCAAAATGTCAAAAATCAGGGCACCACGCGAATTTTTCGTAAAATGTAAAAAAGACATAACAAGAATCGTCATTAAAATGTAAAATACGTATGGATAGGAAGGATTCACTTGGAAACTAGAGGGTTATAAATAAAGATAATAAGTGATAAATTGTAAAGTTTTGAACACACAAAACACAAAAAGCCTTAGAACTAATAATTGTCGGTCATCAATCCTACTGGGTCAATATTATATTGGGTATAGATCGGGCCGGATTGAATTCGAGTTCGGTCACTCATTATCGGGTTATGCTGAGTGATTGTCCAAAACGGGTCGGATTCGGGTTCGGGTCACGCGTTATCAGGTTGTATTAGGTGATGGTTCAAAACGAGTCCGATAAGATCGGTTTAGGTTGTTATATGATATTTTCGGTATCTGTGAGCTCGGGTTTTGGCCAGGTCGGGACAGTTTATTGCGTCTTACCTAACTATTGTGTCAAACGGTGAAACGGGTTATCAAGACTAGGGATGACAACGGGTCAGGTCCGGGTCGGGTCCAGTAGGACCCGGACCCGTGCCCCGTACCTTGGACCCATAACCGACCCATACCCTAAAGGGTCCAAAATAATTGGACCCATACCCATACCCAACGGGTCCGGGTCCGGGTCGGGTCTACCCGCGGGTCTAGTTGAGAAAGCACTTGTGAAATTGACAATTTGAACTCCCTACCACACTTATGAGAAACAAAACCCGTGTTTGTCCGTCTGAAAGTAATAACCGTCTGATATGTAAACATATAATTCAATTCAATTCAATTCGTGTGATGCCCATCTAAAAGCATAACAAATGAGAAACAAAACCCGTCGACGAACAACAAATCAGTTTAGAGTCATTAAGTAGAAAATATCAAAGTAATTGAAGGATTAAAAAAAGAAACAAAAACCGTAAAAAAAAAAGAGAGATTTACCTATCGACGAACTTGCTGCTGTTGCTGCTACTTTTGCGTGTGTTGTCGTCGTCCGTCGTCCGTCGTCTGTCGTCTGTCGTCGTCGTCCGTCGGCGGCGGCCGTCGTCATGCTAGATTAGAGGTAGGTGAGTAGTTGGGGATTTAGGGTTAGAGTTGTTGTGTAACTGTGTATTGTGTTTGTGTGTTTGTATATTTGTAAATTGTGTATTTGTGTGGCTGCGTTAATTTGATAGATTTTGGTTTTTTTTTTTTTTTTTAAATTATACGGGTCTACGGGTCGGGTCCGGGTCACCCGGACCCGAAAATATTATCCAAGACCCATACCCGACCCTTACCCGTTCGGGTCTTGAAAATTAAGACCCATACCCGACCCATTAGGGTCCGACCCGGCGGATTTGGGTCGAGTCTTGGACCCACTGCCATCCCTAATCAAGACTATTCAAATCAAAGCAAACGAAAGTAGGCACGCAGCGCAATATGAAACCCTGAAACTCCATTGCAGGAACAACACTTAAAACCTTGGAAAAACCCTTCTACAACGGCTAAATCAATTGAAGAAACAGCAGTGATGGAAGCCATTAACAAGCTCAAATCAACTGACCCACCTCAGTTCCTCTCTCCAAACGAACAACTCTCTGTCGCTTCCCGCAAAGCCTCTGAATTTCTATTTGCATTCCTTAAACCATACTCACCTAAATCACCATTTGATAAGCTTCTTACTGATGGGTTTGATGCTGAGCAAATTTGGCAGCAGATTGATATTCAATCTCATCCTTTGATTTCTTCACTTAACAGGGATGTCAAGCGTTTTGAGCAGAACCCACTTCAAATTTCCAGTCTTTTTAAGGGAAATAATAAGATTGGGTTAAAAAATGGGGATTTTGAGGATGATGGGGATGTGGGTTTGGAGGAAGATGGTGAGGATTTTGAGGATGAGGATGAAGATGAAGGTGAAAGCGAAAGCGGAGACGAAAGCGAGGATGATGATGATGAGGAGGAGGATGAAGAGGTGGAGGATGATGGTGATGGTGTGCCGGAGGTGGAAGATGAGTTCTTGAAGATGAAGGATTTGGAGAAGTTTTTAGTTAAAGAGGAGAAGAAAGAATATGGGGGTCAGGATGATTTGAAGAAGAATAAGAATAAGAAGAATAAAAGGGGGAATGATGAGGATGATGATGATGATGATGATGATGATGAAAAGAGTGAGAGTGATGATGATTTGGAAGAAGGTGGTCTTAATGAGGTGATTTGTGTTTTCTCTTTGCAATTTTACTTTCAAGTTTTTTGGCTTTTGATTTATTAATTTGGTAATTTCATTTCATGTAATATTAGATGTTAGGATTTAGCAAGTAATTTGCTTAGTCTTGAATGATTGTTGTAGACAAATGGGGTGTTTGGTTGAGTTTGCTTTGCATACATAACTACATTAGTTTCGAAAAGGGTGAAAGCATATGTGTGTCCATTGCTGAATTTGCCAAGAGTAGGGTGTAGATATGGGAACTACTGAGGGTTAATTTTTTTCTCTTATCTTCCCTCCTTAACCCGCAATTGGCGCGAACCATTGAGGCACTGGAGTTATGTCGTGGTCGTATTTGCCCTTCCCCAGTTTTGTAGCAATAGGTGATATATATTAACAAAATGCTAAGTCCCTAATTATCCGTTTCCGATGGAGTGGATGATTGGTTTATAGGGTTTTGGAATATAATGGTATTTACAAAAGATGTATTTTCTGTTTAGGAATGACTCGAAATAACCACTTCTATACATATAATTCTAGACCTCTAACTCCACCGAGGTGAAATGGTTGCTTCACAAATGTTGTCCATTATTTAATGTCTGTTTTTTGTAGCTTCTCATGTATGGAGGAGGCAATGACGATGATGAAGACAACGCAAAAGAGATCAGGTGCTTATATGTTGCAGTATCTTTTATTTTTTGTTTCTTTGGTTTGCATGCTATGGTGTGGGATGTGGATGTATATATAGATGTGAGAAAACTATATAGGAGTACTTATTAAGAGAGAAAAATATGGATATAGTTTATATGCTTATTATTAGGAGAGAAAAAGATGAACAGTGTTCTTTTGCTCCCCAATGACAACTAGGATGACTAGTAGACTGCTACTTTAATAGAGTGAATCCCGCCTTCGCCTACTTCCCAAGACTATTATTTTTATTTTGTTTCAGGAAGAATACCTTTTTTTTTTGTTATAGTTGAACTAGATTATAGAGTAAAGTATAATGACTCTCATTAAGCTGGTTGTGCTTCTTTTTGTTTGCTTTGATGTAGACGTCTTGGATACATTCTTCATTTTGACTCATTCAGAACAGTTTCATTTGACCTTTCTTGATTAGTTGCTATGCTGTTGTTTGTATATATGAGCTAGTCATCTGGAATGAAATTATTCACATTGAGAGTATATGAGTTACATTGATGTATTGCGTGTTTCAAAGTTCTATGATTCATAGTTTGCTGGACCTGCCAATGTTTTCCATTGCTGTAATTGAGTTATAGTAAAGCATGTTTGCTACTCAAAACAATTCAAATCTCTGTTCCCTTGTTTACATTCTTTTCCATCCATCCGTCAGATAGGGCAGTTTGTTTGGTGCAAGCAATGTTTAACTTTGTTTCTACAAATATCAGGTTTGAAGATTTCTATCTTCCGAATAAAAAGATGCCAAAACGAAGAGTGAAACAAATGGATAAATCAGATGACTCAGATTCGGAAGATGAGAAGGATTTTATGCCAAAAATAAGTCCAGAACAAGTTAATGAATCAGATCAATCTGATGAACCAGAATCAGATGACAGTGATAAACCTCAGGTTACTGTTGCTCTTTAAGACAGCAAGTGTTCGTATTTTCTACTGCTTATCTCTCTGTCAGTTCTATCTATTTATAAGTTGTTAATGTACTTGATGTGTGGCCCCTTTTGCAGAGCGATAAAAATCTTTCTACTCATGAGAGGGAGCATAAGAAGCTTCAAGCCAAAATCAAACAGATGGAAGAAGCGAATTTAGCGGCCAAAGATTGGACCATGCAGGGCGAGGTAACTGATTACGCTTCGTCTCGACAACCCGCCGGGATGTATTAATGCTAGGATCAACACTGTTTTGTCCATGCTATTTTCTATTTTTATAGTCCCGTTTTCGTTGCACTGAGTAGGTTACAGCATCTAAAAGGCCACGAGACAGTGCTTTGGAAGTTGATCTAGACTATGAGCATAATCTAAGGCCACCTCCAGTTATCACAGAGGAGGTTACAACATCTCTTGAGGATATTATTAAGAAAAGAATATCCGAGGTAAAGCTTTTTATCTCTCCCTTTGTAGCTTAATTTTTCTCGCACTGATATTTGTATAGCATTGGGTTAACTGATTAGATGCTCAAGGTTATCCTGTTATTAATGTTTGAATTCAATTCTTTTTCCCGAGCAGTTCCTTACTTCCTTCCCAATGTGTTTTAGATGAACAATCTTTTTCATGTTATTGGGGACGGGTTTTTTTGCTAGTATTTATCAAAAATCCGTATAAGATTGTAAATGGGCATTTTCAAAGATTGCTAACAATGAGTACCTCATAACCATACTAGATGTAGGCGTCTAGAGAGTTCCTAGCTTTTAGAACTCAGTAAGATAGTGTTTGGGAAGATGAATTTCTGTTTGGCAACTCCAAAGGTTTTGAAATTTGGATTTCAATTCACGACATTGGTAGGAAAACAATTCCTAAATATAAACATAAAAATTTATTCTACCAACTCATTCCCAGAAAGTAATCACACTACAACAATTCTTCTTCAATCTCACTACATTAATCTTGTCTAACCATCCTCTATTAGTGGAAGGTGTAGTCAAACACTCAGACCATAACATTCGAGCAACAATTAAAACTTAGCCAGATGAGTGATTGCTTTTTGATTGAAATTTGACTTTGAGATTCACTTAGCCTTTCGGTAAATGAGCAACAATTAAACGCCGCGAGAGAAATTAGTGGAGCATTAACATGGATTCATGTTACGGATGGCGGGGTGAGACAGTTGAGAGTGTGGAGATAAAATTTCAAAATGACCTGTTGATAGATGTTATTTGGATTATATACGTTGGGCTTTCTATCAAATGCTCATGATTTGGTCCAAATCTAAATCCTAAAATTATTAAAACTCTCAAACATAGAATTTGGGCCAAGTCCAAATTTGAGAATCAAATGCCTTCTCGCAAACAGGCCATATGTGAATTGCAGTCTTTGGAGGTGCTTGTGGTAGATTATAAAGAATTTAGTTTTAGAGAATCGAGATATTGATATTTGATCTAGTCTTTGAAACTTTGTGATATCTGCTTCTGCTCTGGCGTGTTATCGAATTAGATACTTGTTTTTGAAGCATACAAGCATGCTCATGATCCACCATAATTGCATGAAGTTGGGGATTGAAGCTTACCAGAAAGTTTCAAATTTCTGGTATAGCCGTATAGGGACGGTGACCATAAACCTTTTAAGTTCATATGCTTCGTAGGGCCTCTTGTCTTATGTATTCTATGCTTACTTTGTAGTTTGGCTGCACATATGGTATCATGACAGCTTGCTTTTTTGTACTGAAATCCTTGATGGCTCACAGGGACGTTTTGATGATGTACAAAGGGCTCCTAAATTGCCATCTGCAGCACCTAAAGAAAGGAAGGAGCTGGTCAGTTTGTCCTCTTTCATACAGATGTCCTGAATTTTCATTACAATTTGGTTTTGCTATCTTTTTCCTTTTGTCATTCATCGACTTGATTTTGTGTATCTTTTGCCTTTTATCAACAGGATGATAATAAGAGCAAGAAGGGTCTTGCTGAAATTTATGAGGTTTGTACACTCTCCGGATAATGCAACACTTTCAATTTGACCGGCTGACCTGAATCTTTGCTGTCCGAAATATCCAATTATTGCAGGAAGAATATGCTCAGCAGACTGGCATTGCTGCTGCACCCTTATCGCATAACGATGAGCTGAGAAAAGAGGTGATTATCTATACGTAACTTTCGTTTCTTTGTGGGCAAAGCAAATGATTTACTTATATGGATATTGCTTTGATTGCTTTGATACTCTTTCATATAATTTGATGAGTGTGGAAAATGATCTTGCTACCTTGTACTTTTTATGTACTACTTGTGTATTACACTTTGTTTATATACTCCTTGTGTACTAATCATATCTGCATCCTCCCTTTTCCCTTGCTTTCTGATTGGTTGTGGGGGTGGGACCATGGGAGTGGGTGGCGACTCGGAGGGATTGTTTTATGCAATATTTCCTTCAGATGATATGATTAGAGTCGAGTGGTTGTCAGCCTTGTTTTAGCTGTTCTTTAGTGTATTTCGAGTATATTTGTAACCTAACACTGCCTCTATCCTGAAATGATTGAATCAATTTCAATTGGGGATTCTTTTTTAAGAAAATGAGGTACACATGATCAGTACAGGCAGTTCAGTGCAGACCTGATCAAGAAATGTGATGTCAGTTCACATCTGAATTTTGATGTTCTTATATCCTCTGTGTGCTCATGTCTCGATGTAGCTGTTTTATCGACATGGGATTTCTCACATTACCGTCTTTTTGTAACAGGCAAGTGAACTCTTTAAAAGGCTGTGCTTGAAACTCGATGCACTTTCTCACTTCCATTTTGCTCCCAAGCCGGTATGCTTTCCTTGTTTTATTCCTTGCTGTCATCTGTTCTGCGGATAATAGTGAACCCGTTTGTCTGTGGTTTGTGTGTTTAATCAACATTACCTTGACAGGTTATGGAAGACATGACTATCCCGACAAATGTTCCAGCTTTAGCCATGGAAGAGGTATGAGGCTCTTCTCATGCTTAATGCGTCTTTTTCTAGATTCTGTCTGCTTAATAAATATATTATCAACGAGTGTGATTCAGGGTTCATGCTTAGTGCAATGGCAGACTTAGAGAATTTTGTTTGGTGTCTCATTAAAAATATTAAAGCTATTACAGAGTATTATTTTAATAAACAGATAGTATAGAATTAGACTACAGATTATAATTTTTTGGCACTAAAATACGAGAAAAGCATAATAAGATAAGGTTTCTGGTCCATGTCGTTGTATATAGATCCACCAATCTTTAGTCGAGTAGGATTTACAGTCCCTGTTACCGTTTTGATGAGCAGATAGCTCCAGTGGCTGTTTCGGACGCGGCTATGCTCGCCCCTGAGGAGGTCTTTGCTGGTAAAGGAGATATCAAAGAGGACGCAGAGTTAACGAAGGAGGACAGGAAGAGGAAAAGAGCCAACAAGAAAAGAAAATTCAAAGGTTAATTCACTACTCTATACAGCTTTCGCAACGGTTATGTGAGTGATTTGATGATATCTATCTTTGAAATACTAACTTGGATGTTCCATGATTTTGTAGCTATAAACGCTGCCAGAACAGCAAATCGAACAGCTGATAAAACACTGCAAAGTAATGTCGAAGGTAATCAATCCATTGCCCGTTATGTTTTACTCCCTTCGCCCGAGCTAGTAGTTATCCATTGAGATTTTGATAATGAAAATGTTCTTTACTGACACTTACAAATATGCAGGTAAGGAGGTGTAATGTGCCGTCACCTGTTAGGTAATCCAGTCTGCATCGCTCCTTCGGTTTTCCATCTCTGGTCACTGGAGCTGTTGTCTCCAATCAGTTCACTGAAGTAGCGCTGATCTTTGTTTGAGTTGAGCTGTTTGGGCAATTTTGTGGGTCCATTTTTGTTTGTTGGATTTTGATTCATGTAATTTATCTCCAGTCTCTATTGTTTACGACGACTTTGTCGATAATACAAACTATACCCAGGCATGGAAGAGACTTTATACTAGTAATTTATGGGGTGAATTGTCGGTGCTAAATAATTTGTTGAAGCAGAAAAGGCACAATGATTTGCTGGTGTCAATTGGCAAAGCTATACTAGTAAACAGTTGTGTAGGGGTATAGAGCGCGGCGGAAGCGAATAGATTCAGTTAAAGATAAAAGAGAAATTAAAGAAAGACGGTAAAAATGACACCGGGATTTTTAGGTGGAAAACCCTCTTAAAAGAGAGGTAAAAAACCACCGGCGAGAGAGCCAAATATTTCCACTATAATAAAATGGGAGTACAAGAATATTTCCTCAAAGGCTGACAGATAATAGCCCAAATATTATACTCTCTACGGGTTAAATAATTATACCCGAAATATAGAAAGAGAGAATAAGAAAGAGGAGATATAAGAGAGAAATAGATGTGTTGTGGTGCATTTCTCTGCCAAGTGCTACGGGGTTTTATAGTACCAAATGCATGTGTGAAAGCAAAGCATCATTTGTTCACATATTCAAAGAACATGTGCTGCTAGTATACTATTGGTTTGCAGGCCTAAATGAAGAAAACTTGCAGCATCTACAAGTAAAGCTCACAACACTATTGACTTGTGGAAATGGTGAGCACCGCCCAAAAAATCTCCACCTTGATCGCCATTTCGAATGAAAAACGCTCTCTTCGCCATGAACACCTTGTCAGGCGTGAATGACACCAGCTAAGTTAAGACAATGATCGAACTTAGCTGCTGTAAGTGGTTTGGTTAACATATCTGCAGGATTTTCGGTTGTATGAACCTTCTCGACAGTAAGATTTCCTGCAGCAATAATATCTCGGATAAAGTGGTGTCTTATATCAATGTGCTTGGTCTTCGAGTGATGTTTGCTATTCTTGGTTAAGTGGACAGCACTTTGGCTATCACAAAACACAACAAGAATGTCTTGTTGTAACCCAAGTTCCCTAACCAAGCCTTGAAGCCATATAGCTTCTTTCACCCCTTCAGTGGCAACAATATATTCTGCTTCGGTAGTTGACAATGCCGCAATGGCTTGTAATGAAGAATACCAACTGATAGCAGAACCACAAAGTGTAAAGATATAAGCGGAAAGTGATCTTCTCCGATCTAAATCACCACCATAGTCGGCATCAACATAACCAACTATGCCTCCGGGATCAGCTCTCTGTCGATCAAATATCAAACCAGTATCAGAAGAACCCTTCAGATAACGAAGAATCCATTTAATGGCTTACCAATGTTCTTTGCCTGGATTGTGCATAAATCTGCTAACAACACTAACAGCATAAGCCAAATCTGGCCGAGTGCACACCATGGCATACATTAAACTCCCAACGGCATTTGAATAAGGAACATGTGACATGCGCTTTTTACCTTCTTCTGTTTGTGGACACTGTTCAGATGACAATTTAAAATGAGCAGCAAGTGGAGTAGTAACAGGTTTACAATCTTGCATATTAAACCTGCCCATCATCTTCAGGGTGTATTTCTTTTGTGACAGAACAAGTTTCCCTGCCTGACGATCCCTACTAATCTCCATTCCAAGAATTTTCTTGGCAGGACCTAAGTCCTTTATATCAAACTCACTGTTCAACTGAGCCTTTAACTTGTTGATAAGAGACTTATCTCGTGCCGCGATCAACATGTCGTCGACATAAAGCAACAAGTACATGAAAGACCCATCTGAGGTCTTCTGAAAATAAACACAATTATCATAACTACTTCTCGAGTAGCCATGTCCAACCATGAAGGAATCAAACCTTTTGTACCACTGTCTTGGAGACTGCTTAAGACCATAAAGAGACTTTTTCAAACGGCAAACATAGTCCTCTTTACCAGGGACAACAAAACCCTCGGGTTGATGGATGTAGATTTCCTCTTCAAGATTACCATGAAGAAAAGCAGTTTTGACATCTAACTGCTCTAACTCTAAATCATGCAAAGCAACTAGAGCAAGTAATATACGAATTGAGGTGTGACGAACAACAGGAGAAAATACCTCATTGAAATCAATGCCTTCTTGTTGATCAAACCCTCTGACGACAAATCTTGCATTGTACCTTGCATTCTCAACACCTGGAATGCCTTTCTTTCTCTTAAAGATCCACTTGCAACTGATAGCTCTCTTACCATCTGGTAACTTCACCAGATCCCAAGTTTCATTCTTATGAAGACTCTCGATCTCTTCTTGCATAGCTGCAACCCATTGTGCTGAATCTCCATTAGAGGTAGCCTCAAAATAACTTCTGGACTCATCACAATCGTCAATTTCTTGTGCAGCGGCCAAAGCATAAGCAATATTAGCACTTTGGCCAACGTATCTTTGAGTCGATTTTCTTGGTCTCTGTTCAGGAAGATTTCGAGCCATAGACCACGGCTGTGGTAAACCTCGTCGTAGAGGTTGATGTTGTTGTTGTTGTCGTGGACTTCTTTGGTCGGTGGTAATGGTTTCATCATTGGAATTTGGTGGAGGGTAGGAAGTTGGGACATCTTCCTCCGGAGTATTCTTGGTTGCGACCTCAAACTCCACCTTCTCTACGGTACTCTCTGTATCATCTATATCTGTACCGATAGGGGAAGCAACAATATCTCTTCCAGAAGATAACAAAGCATTCTCATGAAAGGTAACATTTCTACTATGAAAGGTTTTTCGAGACTCGGGGTCATATAAACAGTACCCTTTAACCCCTAATCCATAACCTAAGAAAATGCATTTTTTAGCACGAGGATCCAATTTTCCCTCGTTTACATGAGAATATACAGGACAACCAAATATTCTGAGATTTAAATAATCAACAGGTTTACCTGACCAAACTTCTTCTGGAATATCGCCGTCAAGCGATCTGTTTGGGGAGCGGTTGATCAAATAGCACGCAGTGCTAGCCGCTTCAGCCCAAAACTCTTTGCCCATGCCAGAATGAGAGAGCATGCAGCGAACTCTCTCCAAAATAGTTCTGTTCATACGTTCTGCGACTCCATTTTGCTGAGGAGTACCTGGAATGGTGTGATGTCTGGCAATACCTTCCTTTTTGCAGAATCGATTGAATTCATTTGAACAGAATTCAAGACCATTGTCAGTTCTCAATCTTTTAATCTTCTTACCAGTCTGGTTCTCAATCAAGACTTTCCACTCCTTGAAAGTGGAAAAAACTTCAGTCTTGCTTTTAAGGAAATAAACCCAGAGCTTTCTTGAGAAATCATCAATAATGGTCAACATATAAAAACATCCTCCTTTTGAAGGAACTCGAGAGGGACCCCAAAGATCAGAATGGATGTAATCCAATGTACCTTTGGTTCTATGAACGCCTTTTGAGAAGCTTACCCTTTTCTGCTTACCAAAAACACAATGTTCGCAGAAATCGACCTTACCGGTACAATGGCTTCCGATGAGTCCTTTTTTGTTGAGGCCGCGCAATCCCTTCTCACTCATGTGGCCCAATCTCATATGCCACAATTTGGTGCTGTCAGTGGATGAGACACTTGCTGCGGGACCTGAAACGGTTGAACCCTGCAGCACATACAAGCTACCAAATCGATTTGCCTTTAACAATACAAGAGCACCTTTGGACACTTTTAAAACTCCACCTTCAGCTGAATACTTACACCCAAGTGATTCAAGAGTGCCTAACGAAATGAGATTCCGTTTCAAATCAGGGACGTGTCTGACACCAGTTAAGATTCTAGTAACACCATCATGTGTTTTAATTGTAACTGTACCTTCACCAACAACTTTGCATTGAGCATCGTTGCTTATCAAAACAAGATCACCATCTACAGGTTTGTAGGTGGAAAACCAGTCTTTATTAGGTGACATGTGAAAAGTACAACCAGAATCAAGTATCCACTCATTTCTGGACCTTTGTTCAATATTGGCAGCTACTAATA
>JAIUZE010070184.1:0-21602 GCA_022085475.1 Heliosperma pusillum
CGTCTCCCCGAGATCGACCCCTTACTTCCCTAATTACATTAATTTGTTGTTAGCCTAGTCTGGGTTATTTATCTTTGATTAGGGTACGCGACAACCCTGTCAAGAAGTGATACGGATTTTTTTTTATCGATACACAAACCATATAAATAAATATTTTATAAAACTATATATGAATGTTACATTTGGAAATTGGCCAAAAAAATTTCACACACTATCAATTGAAATTAATAAACATGTGATTCATAGGTGGGATCTACCACTTTTTGCAAAAATAAACTGAAAACATTCTTTGAGTTTGATGACGTGTGAGCACCAAATTGCTTAAAATGATTATCTTTTAATAGATTTAAGATAGTACGTGCAAATAAAATATAACATTACATATAAGTTTGGTCCATAGTCCGGTCTATGGTCCATTCGGCTTGATCCAGGATCGAACCGAAGACCAAACTAGGATTAATAGGTGGACCGTGGACCGGACCAAATAAAATATGATCCTGGTAATGGTAATTCATATCTCCCTCACCTCTTTTACGGTCACTGTACTCTTCAATCTTCACCTCCTCACCACCATCACCACCATAAAAAATGGCGATTTCTTTCCATCTCATCGTCTTCTCTCTTTCTACCATTCACCACAAACGGAATGGTAATTCATTACCGGGTTTTCGGTTCAAGTGTTATTATTATTACTGCTTTGATTATTATTACAATTATTGTTAATATATTTTGATTTTAAATAACTGTTGTCCTTATAATTGTTGTTAGGTAGTATGTTTGTTTATTTTGATCTTCGTATTTTGGGGTTTAATCTTATATATCTGGATTGTAGCTATGGCTTGATTGTGTTAATTTGCTTGCATATTTCTGTTATAGCTTTTTTTTTACCTTATTATATATTGAACTTTGATCTTGGTTTGTTATTTCCATTTTCGTCTTTTGTCTTGTGCCATCAAGGGGCGATAGCTTGAGCTCGTTTTTAGAGGTCTTGCAATTGTGCCCTATTGAATTTTATGGTGCTAAACAAATGCACTGTAATGGGACCGATTTGGGCATTTGTTTCTTTTCTTAATGTGTTGTTTTTGAGGGCATCATATATGCAGTATAAACTACGGTGTTGGTTTGTTAGTGAAAGACAACTCTATGCTACATTTTTTTCCCTTTTAGTGCTTATTTATCTTTAGACAAGATGAAATAATGTCTTACTCGAGGGAAAATAGACTCGCTAAGGGTTTTCTTATATTTTATATTGTATGATAATTTTTCTATTTTTCTTAAATAACGTTTTAGTTTTGATTTGTAAGATGTTTTTTTCCTTTCTTCTGCTATTTACACACTTCCAGTTAAGTTGAGGACGAGAACGAGGAGGAAAGAGGGTAAGTAATAGAAAGGGAAATGATGCAAATTATAAGAGGAAAGGGAAAGAGGAAGGGACGAGGAGGAAAAAGCGAAATTTAAAGGGAAAGATAAGGATGAATACTTCGAGAACATACAAATGGGTGAAAAAGTATTATGAGAAAAAAAAAAAAAAAAAAAGAGGAAATGGAAGATATGTAAGAGAACGAAGGAGGGATGTGGAAGGGGTAGTGGAGAAGGACCACGAGAATAAAATGGGGGGTATAAGGTGATTGACTGCGCGACAATGTTGGATTGAAAACGAAGAGATAAAAAGGAGGGAGGGAGGGATGGATAAGAAGGGGGAAAGAAGGAGGAGGAGGAGGAGGAGGAGTAAGGATAAAAGGGTGTGTCGTACAAGGAGAAAGGGGAGAAGGAAGAGGAGTAGTGGTAATAAGAAGAGAACTGATTATAATAAAAAAAAAAAAAAAAAAAGATATAAGAAAAATTTGACTCCAAAAAATAGAATTTATTGAAATTATTGAACCTCCTTTTTTTAAGGTATTAGTTAATAGCGACAATCCTAATCACAATGTAATTTTCTTGGAAGAGGCATTGAGAAACTGGTGATTACAAAAGAGGAAGCCTGAGACAGAAAAATAGAAAGAGGATGAGTAATAGGAAAGAGGACAATGAGGATGAGAAGAATGAGGAGTTGGTAACATTAGAGAGATCAGATAGAGGGAAAAGGGGGAACAAGGGGAGGGGGAGAGGAAATGAGGGATGAAGAGGTATGAGGAGGAGGATGAGTAGTAGCAGGAGAAGAGGAAGGAGAATAATGCGGATGAGAAGAGGGGGAAGGGATTAAGGTTAAGAAAGAGAAAAAGGGGAAATAAAAAATGGGAAGAGAGAAAGGGAAGAGGGGGAGAAAAGGGGGAGATTTGGAGAAGCAGTACGATGAAAAAATGGGATGAAGTCTAATATAAGAGAAAGTGGAAGAAGAAAGGAAATGTGGGATATATAAGACGATAAGGACATGAAAAGTATACGGGAGGAGTAAGGGGAAAATGAAGGGGGGTTTATGAGGATGAATGAGATGTTGTTGAGGAAGCGGCGACGTTAGAGAAAAAAAGGGAGACGGAAGGAAGAAGACGAGGGGGAGGGAGAGGGAGAGGAATAAGTGGGTGAAACAGGAGGAGGAGGAAGAGTAAGAAGGGGCGAGGGGAAAAGGGTGAGTAGTATGAGGTAAAAAGGGTAGAGGAAGAGTTATAAGAAGGGAAGTGATTATAATGAAAAATAAAAACATTATAAAAAAAACTAGACTAAAATAAATAAAATAAATACTTATCGAACTTTCTTTTTATGTTGTTCGTCAACGTTCATTTTGTCCTCTTGTATTGTTACCGGGTTATTTAGGTCTATTTGCAAAAAAAAAGGAAAAAAAATAATCTAAATCTTAGTTGTGTTGTCATTTCGGCTTCTATTTTCTGGCAATTGTTCTCTAATTAGTGTCATCAACCATCGTTTTGTCAAGAAATTTTCCGAGTGTAATAAATTTTCCCAAAATTTGATGTTTAACCTTGTAGCGTGAATATTTACGTCGTCTTTCGGAGCTATTCGCACTATAATTAAATTTCTCAAGCTACCGCGGTTCCAAACATGTTGGAGTGAGTGTCCTCAACAATAGTGCGATCACTTAATTAACCCTCATTAACAAAAATACAAAGGGATGATTAACATTATAGTCAACTGATCCACATTAATCGGTAATGATTGGCTTACTAGTGTTTGACATTACTGTCGTATGACGGTGCTGATCAGTTGATATCTTGAGGTCACACCGAAAAGACGATTCCCTAATCAAGAATATTAATTAATTGTATAACGATACAGATTAATTAATCCCTTGAACAGAACAAGTTTACAAGTGAGAAATGTATATCTTATATAAGATTCAATACAGATAATTGTTATATTAGAATGCTTAATGTTTATGAAACATTTGAGATAAGCATGATTGGTTGATCATAATTACAATTAGTTGTAGATCATATCAACCAAATATGAGATGACCCATTTTATATATATGTGATCATAAATTATTACTTAAAATATTAAGTTTAATTTATTTGACATGAAATTGTATTTAAATTGGTTAAATACATAATTATATTATAAGATAAGATGTCACATGTCACATGTCACATGTAGCATATGTGACAATTGACAAAATCACAAAATAAAATTGACACCCATATTAGCATGGGTGCACCGGTTTTGGGACTATTGTGGTAGGTTTAATGTATTGATTGTTGTTCTAATTAAGATTAAAACAACATAATTACATACCTAGACCTAGGCCTTTGCTACTTTCTTGTAAAGACAAAAAGTTGAAGGCATGCTCTACACTCCCCATGTATGTGCCGGTTTTGTGCATAAAATACGAAGAAGTTTTCTTCTTATTTGACAACTAACTTGATCTCATATTAAATTACAACTTTCTTACACTAGAAAACTTAAGAAGTTTCTCTTATAATCAAGTTCATGTATTACTAATGGTTTACAATGTTACGAAGTGTAGTAATGGTTGTATTAGTTATATTGTTTAAGGGTTCTTCTCATATTATCTAGTAAATAATACAAGAGGAGATTTGGGATAGTCTAGGTGCAACTTAGAGGAGTGTCTCTACACTTGAGGCTTAAGGAAGTTCATCCTATAATCAATTAGCTCAAGAACAAGTACAAGAAGGTGTCTTGTACTTGTGCCCATATCCGTATATTACTCATTGTGAGGAACATTTTCTTTCTCCATTTCTATTTAATTAGTTAGCATGTAACTAGATCTTGAAACTAATTAAAGAGTTAATTAGTATGACTTCAGAAATGTCTTAAGTATAGGTATATGAACCTAACAATTGGTATCAGAGCATAGGATGTTGCATGCAATCGGTTTTACAAAGTTTTTACGAGTTAAAGTAACAAAATAAAACTAGAAAATTTGTTATTTATATGATAAAGTCACGAAATTTTGAGCATGAAATACCTTCTGGTCCTAAAATGTTTTTAGGTCATTTTGATGATTTATGGAAGATTATTGCTCTATTTAATAATATCTAGTTAAATAGATCCATTTTAATGAGTAAAATGAACATTTTATGACTAAAAATAGTTAAAGTTTGAATATGGCCATGCAATTTTAGTATCATATCACATGCATATTTTAACTAATTTATGTAAAGGTTGAGATAAATATGATTTATTTTGCATGATTTATGATTTTTAATAGTTAAAACGGCATAAATAGTGATTATTTTGGCATAAATAGCTAAAATGAATTTTTTGGCATGATAAAATTATCATATGTTGAATAAATATTGTATATATCAGATGTATAAGTTAAAAATTAATTTGATTAATTTTCGTGTGGTTTTAGTATTTTATTTGATAAAATTGATTGATGGCAACTATATATTTCTCTAAAATGATTCGAAAACTTTTGACCAAAATTTTGACATGAAGATGTTCCTGGAAATGTTCCAGAAAATTAAATGTTTTATTTTTCAAATTTATAAATTATTGTAATTTAATTTGAAATTATTACATAAAAGTCATGTTTAAAAGGGTCAAAACCGAGCAATAATACAAAACCGAGTTGAATTATTGTCAAATAATTAGTGCAGACTAAGTTTTGAGTCCTAAATAAGTTAGGGTAATTAAGTTGGACTTAAATTTGATTTAAGTATTGATTTCTGATTTTAATTGGTTATTATCACGCAATTCCATAAAACCGGGTTTATATACGATATAAGGTTTTTAGGGCGATTTGGCACATTAATATTGCATGAGTTTACATATAATTATGCTACATTTTGAATGAATGAATGTTATTTTGATTCATGTAATTTTTGAATTATGTAATTTGTCTTAGTATGGCTTTAGTTTTTAATCGATATTACCCGAAATGTATGGGAATATCGATCCGGTTGTAATTTAATGTGATCTCGTATCACTTTTATTGTATCATTTTATTTTATTTTGCAAATGTATAATAGAATAGCCTTGTAATTGTATTATATCATTTGTAATCCCGGAGTTTCCTAAAGACGGTGCCATTTGGAAGGGCGTTCCAAAAGAAAGACGGTGTCCTTGGGAGGCATGCAAATGAAGTTCAAGAGACCAAGGTGTTGGTTTCCGAATTTGTAATAGTTAATTTGATTTTCTATTAGTTTAGGAAGGCCATACTAGGAATTTATTTTATGCTTGCATTTTATTTTATATGTTACATGCATGCCAAATCGCCACTTAAACAACACATGCATTTTATCGAGTCAATCGACCGCGTCAATTATAATTATCGATAGTTCACCTATTTAGTTCACTTAAAAGGAGATAGATAATATAAATAGACTTGACCTCTATTTTTGTAATTGAGACTTAGCCTTAACAAATAGTAGAACCCATGAATCCCAATTTCGTAAGGAAGTAGGTTCGGCTCACCGAGGTGCTAAACTTATTACGTTGGGTAAGTGGGGCAATAAATTGTTATTGCATCAAAATTTGGTTGAACTCAACGGAAAGATTAGGGTCCGTGGCCCATGTGTTCCGGGCTAAAGATGACAATAAAGTATTTCATCGACCAAGAATTCTAATGGTAGAATCGGTTAAAGAGTTAACCCACCAAGTAATATAAATAAAGGTCGCGGAGTCCGTGGCTCACATAAACCCGAGTTGATATAGGACTTGGGTCTTGGAATTATTTATGTAATTGGATAGAGGTCATTATATAAATGCTAAACTTGTTTAAAATGTTTACAAGTATATTAAAAAACGATAAATGTTGATGTTTCTTTCATTTTCTATTTTGTAGTTAAACTTATTTATTCGCAATATCGGCAAACGATAACGGGGTTCGACCTCCCGCACCACCACTCACCACCGTATCATGGCTTAGATCCTTTATGGATCAATGCAAATTCAAAAAGAATTGTTCTAATATTCGCGAATTGGAATGGGCAATTTTGCCTTGCCACCTAAGGTGATGGTAAGCTTCGTTACCTCACCAAGACTTCTCCCAACGCTTCTAAATACAAGGTCAACTAACGCCGTAAAGGAGGCCTATGAGACCTACCAAATAGAATCGGCCACAATCAAGAATGTCTTGATCTTCTATATAGATGTCGAGCTTCAAAGGAATGTCATAAAGATGAATTCCACATATGAGATCTACACTAAACTCGTGACCGTGTTTTCACGAGCTCTTAGGATCATTAAAAATGAAGTCGCTTCTTAATTTTTCGATCTTAAAAATGAAGGATGGTCAATATGTTTGCTCCCACATACTCAAATGATTGAGCATGTCAAGATACTCAAGAAGTAAGGAATATCGATTCCCGAGCAACTTGTGATTGACCGTGTACTCCACTTCCTAAACCGTATCAAAGGGTTTTTTAATTTTAGGGTGAACTTTAACATGCAAAACGTCACCACGACTCTACATGAGTTACACAAATTGGTTGTGCAAAACGAGCGTGATATGGGCTACCATGCTAACACTAGCAAAGATGTTTTGAACATCAAATGACAAAAGCAAAGAGAAGTTCAAGAAGAGTGGACACAAAGGGAACAAGCCCACACCTTCTAAGGACAAAGAAAGGCTATTGGGAATAGTTCTTTTAAATCTAAGAAGGGTGTCACCTCCAACGACAAGTGCCATTATTGTAATGGTATATGCTCTTGGAAACGTAATTGCCCCATATATTTGGGAGATATTAAGACTGGACAAGTTCTTCCAGTAAATAATAGTTCTCCCGGATGTTTATGTTATTGATATTAATCTCAACTTTGGTATTTTGATACAAGTTGTAGTTCTCATCCTCCTAATTAGATTAAGGGCATGATAAGAAAGACAAAGCAAAGCAAGCTTTAGGGAATCTCCAAGATGAGGGAGCTAAGGTAGCCACCACATAGAGGAGACCTAAGGATTAGCTTGGCATTCTTGCTATTTGTCTTTCAAGTTATTTTGAATGTCGTTTTGGAACTTTTGATTTCCGTGTTAGACATGGAAACTGGTTATTATTTCCATTTTGAAGGACAATTGTGTACTATATAATGATAGCTTGGTTTTCAACCCAAGTCATTATTTATGTGGAATTTATGTTCTAAACTTTTCATTATACAAAGTTAATATCTTAAACATAAAGTACTGTGACAAATTGATCATATGAGAAAATATAATGATTGGATCATTATAATCACCTAAGTTATGAATTGGATTCTTACTTATGGACTTGTGACTAAGTATCACAACTTATTTGAAATAAGAAAGATCAATTGCATAGTCAAATCGAGTTAATGAACTCACATTTGAGGATTTACAATCCATATTAGGCCTAAGATAAGATCTTTCAAACACCAATTAGACTCCATACTAGCTATGGAAGGGTTAAGAATCCTAAATTTGTTCAAGACATGGATAAGAGTCCAAGTATTTTGCTTAAATAGAGTGAGTCTATAGAGAAACTAGAATACTAAAGTCTAAACAAATAAGTCTACTATAGATCGCTCAAAGTTAATAAGAGTTAATACGAGCATCATACCCCACTTATACCTGGAGAACAAAGCTGTTTGTGACTAAGGAATAGAGCTCATGAAGCTATCCTTACAAGAATTTTTTCATTTACACCTAAAGAAACAAAACTGTTTGTGGCTCATGGTGCTATCCTTCACGTAAATAAGCGTATTTACTAAAGGATAGAGTGGGAGAAAATATGCCACAAATAAAGACAAGAGAAAATGTTCTTAAGTCATCCAAGGTCGGAAGCTTATAGTGAAAGCTTATAGTGAAAATATCTACTTTTTTGAAAGTAATATTTATGATCTATAGATTGGCGGTTATAATTTCCAATTCGAATTTGTTGCATAAGAGCCTTAAGAATACAAGATGGATACTATACATCTAAAATTACATGGGAAGGTTGGACCTCCCTAGGGTGAATAAAGCTTTATTATAAAGTATTGTATATAAGTTAAAATATAACCATCTTTGAGATCCAAGATTATTGCATCTACACCTCGTTGAAAGTATATGTATGACAAAGTGACAAGAAGTGTTTTAAAGTTACAATTCTAAAAGGGCATTTAGAAGTGGACAATTTATCGTACAAAACTTAGGAGATCAATGTGTGATCCTAAAAGAGCACTTGAGAGGTTGTAATAATCAATGCATAACAAGAGAGAATGGTTTCCTCGAATTGTCGAAGAGCCATGTTTATGCATGAAGTTAAGTGGGAGCTAGATCTATCATGCGTGGACATGAGGATTAGTGGGAGTGAAAATTCGTCATGTATGGACATGAAGATTAGTGGGAGCAAAATATCTTCCATTTCTTGTATGTATGAGACATATCAATCATTAGGAATGATGTACTAACATTGCCTTACGTGGAGGAGTGTTTAGGAAATAATTTCTAGATGAAAGACTTGGAAGAAGCATATTGTGACTAAGGCAAGAATATCTCCCATATCTCATATGTAGGAGACATATTGCTCATTGGGAATGATGTACTGACATTGCCTTCCGTGGAAGAGTGTTTAGGAAATCATTTCTAGATAAAAGACTTGGAGTAGGTATCCAAAATCTATGGTGATAGATGAGAGAGGATACACATGATTGCTAATGTTTCCGCCATTAGGCCAATCATATTTGCCAAGATATGCACATACCTTAATAAGTTGTATGCTTGGAGCATGACAAGTTGATAACAAGTAATCCACATGAGAGTCATTGGATAGCCTTCAAGAATGACCATAAGATTCTCGAGGAGAACTATGGGTTTATTCTTGCGTTTGATAATAATAACTTAGTTGCGTGTTAAGTGTCACACGAACCCAAGTTTCCAAACCTGTAAAGGATCTGACAAAATCCAAGGCTAAAATTTTGTTATATTAAAAGCGAATAAATAAAAGGGATGATTGAAGTGTCAATCGTTGAAAATTCTACAAATAGAATCTTAGTACATAATGATGAGGATGAGGTGGATTACAAGGATCTAATGAGTAGACCCTTCCACCAAGATACCCATCACGTGGTTATAATGATAACAAGTGAAAGCATCTTTTAAGATTAAAGAGCCCAACACTAGATAGAGATCTAGTGATGTACATTGAAAACTTCATGATATTAGGAATAACGATGAGTGGAAAGAAAAGAAGCAATTCATAAAGTTGGAACAAATGGATACATAGTATATCCACCATCCAAGCTTTTATTGCATTTAGACAAGAGGACTATGAAGTGTCATGGAACTTGTATACTTTAGATTATATGATATGAAGCAATAACATGGTGTTGTTTGTTCATTTGTGATAATCACATTTATTGTTTGAGTTTATAAAACTCATTTTTGTGCTTTGTTATATCCAAATAGGTTGCAGTGACAACTTTGAACCCTATTAAAGTGAACTGGATTAACATAGCCTTGGCCCCTAGTTGCTTACATGAGGTGACGTCTCGAAGTGACTGGAGTGTGATGCGATTGATGGCAAGTTCAAGTGCCATAGAGTCATATGAGATGACTAGTCGATCACATAGGCAGATTGTATGGGACACTCTGTCGGGCAGTGACCGCTTATAGAGTTCTGGCAATTTATAAAGCCTGGGTCGTGGCGAGAGCTACTATAGTATTTGAGTCAATTCTTTAGACTAGAGACTATTCGCCTAAGTCGACATAGTTTCTGATTGACTTTGATTTTTGCCCCAAGCCATTCTGTAAAAAGGGGTGAATGGGCAATTATTGGGTCATAAAGGACTGTGAGTGTACGAAGGGAATAGTGCAATAGGAATTGTCCAACCCCTTGCCAGGGTTATCCAATATCTCAAGGCCACTCGAGGAGTAGTGAACTGAAAATGCGTGGCCACGCTCGGAAGTTATCTACGGTCGATAATTCCGGTCAGATAGTTACTCTCCAGATCGAAGAAACCACTCTAGATACGATCACGTGCAAGTACGACCTGCAAGACACCTTGCATTGAGTGGGACATTTAAAATAGGACAAGAGAATTGGTGACGCACACTTGTTGCGAACAAGTGGGATATTGTTGGAGTGAGTGTCCTCAACAATACTGCGATCACTTAATTAAACCTCATTAACAAAAATACAAAGGGATGATTAACATTATAGTCAACTGATCCACATTAATCGGTAACGATTGGCTTACTAGAGTTTGACATTACTGTCGTATGACGGTGCTGATCAGTTGATATCTCGAGGTCACACCGAAAGGACGATTCCCTAATCAAGAATATTAATTAATTGTATAACTATATAGATTAATTAATCCCTTGAACAGAACAAGTTTACAAGTGAGAAATGTATATCTTATTTAAGATTCAATACATATAATTGTTATATTAGAATGCTTAATGTTTATGAAACATTTGAGATAAGCATGATTGGTTGATAATATTTACAATTAGTTGTAGATCATATCAACCAAATATGAGATGACCCATTTTATATATATGTGATCATAAATTATTACTTAAAATGTTAAGTTTAATTTATTTGACATGAAATTGTATTTAAATTGGTTAAATACATAATTATATTATTAGATAACATGTCACATGTCACATGTCACATGCCACATATGTGACAATTGACAAAATCACAAAATAAAATGGACACCCATATTAGCATGGGTGCACCGGTTTTGGGACTATTGTGGTAGGTTTAATGTATTGATTGTTGTTCTAATTAAGATTAAAACAAAATAATTACATACCTAGACCTAGGCCTTTGCTACTTTCTTGTAAAGACAAAAAGTTGAAGGCATGCTCTACACTCCCTATGTATGTGCCGGTTTTGTGCATAAAATACGAAGAAGTTTTCTTCTTATTTGACAACTAACTTAATCTCATATTAAATTACAACTTTCTCACACTAGAAAACTTAAGAAGTTTCTGTTATAATCAAGTTCATATATTACTAATGGTTTACAATGTTACTAAGTGTAGTAATGGTTGTATTAATTATATTGTTTAAGGGTTCTTCTCATATTATCTAGTAAATAATACAAGAGGAGATTTGGGATAGTCTAGGTGCAACTTAGAGGAGTGTCTCTACACTTGAGGCTTAAGGAAGTTCATCCTATAATCATCTAGCTCAAGAACAAGTAGAAGAAGGTGTCTTGTACTTGTGCCCATATCTGTATATTACTCAATGTGAGGAACATTTTCTTTCTCCATTTCTATTTAATTAGTTAGCATGTAACTAGATCTTGAAACTAATTAAAAAGTTAATTAGTATGACTTAAGAAATGTCTTAAGTATAGGTATATGAACCTAACAAAACATCCTCCCAATTTTGTATAGTCAGTATTATGTTTAAACCACCGTTTCAATTATATTATCAATCGTGCCTTTCTCCTCACCTAATTATTTCTAAATATCGGCGCATACCGTTTTACTTGATTGGCGCGGTGCAACAACTAGTGTACAAAAAATAAATGGGAGAAGGCTAAAGAAGGATCAGTAAGTCTCATTCGTGCCAAGCATTTAATGGTTCAAGTTATTCAACTTGGGTAGATAAGATAAAGTATAGGCAATTTCAAATGACTTGTTTTAAGTCTTTTTCTACCCAACTGGGTAATAATTGACCTGACACAAGCTTGCAACGGATATGCCTTTTGCAAATAAGAATTTGTGACCGTTACAAATGAGATTTCTGAAGGACGATAGTGTTGGTAACATGCGTAATATTGAGCGGAAGCGTGGACCTATTACCCTTTTAAGGGAGGGTGTAATTGTAAAATGGACTCGATGGTAATAAATACGTCTATAAAATAGAGGATCTCGACACACCAATTTTTACGTGGAAAACCCCTCCGAATAAGGGTAAAACCCACGGGACCCTTAGGCCGCTTAATATCTCTACTATAACCAAAATAATGGGAATACAATGACTTTCGTAATACTTACTAAGAGCTTACAAATATTATTCTGGCTACTTTGATAAGCACTCGGACCCTCAGAAATAATAGTCTAAATGTGTGGGACTCAATCGACAATTTTATGCCGTTTTTACTAGATATCGTACGAACATGATTATTTGACCGATACCATGGTATCACACTAACTCTTAAACTCTATGTATTTTCTCTCACACTTTTAGTAAGTGGCTCTTATTTCTCACTTATCGGTTTATGTGATAGTTGAGATATTGTCGATAAATGTAATACTTTGCGATACTTGCTATTTATAGTAATCTAATGCACTCTACATATTGCAACCGAGCACAAAAAGACATTGCATATTTTGCACCGTTCTATCTACTCCTCCAAGCTATCATCGTCCTATTCCATCTACTGCAAGTCCGCAACCCCATTTTTTCTTCAAGCCATTTAATTCATGTGGGCCCCACTTGGAGAGACCTCATTATTCCAAGAAAAAGGACCACTTATTTTTTACTTCTTTGTTAAGCTGGGATACCATCCACTTTGGAGCAGAGCTATTTTGGAGATTTAGGGAGCCTTGTGCGAAATTAAAATATGGGGCCCCACTCTTAAATGATAGCAAAATAAAAAGAATATAAATGAGCCCGAGAAGAATTGAATACGGGACTTGAGGAATGCAAAACAAAAGAAAAACTACTGACCCACTATGAGTTACATATTACATTATGCGGTAAATTTTCTTATGTTGTTAACTTATTACTTAAGTTTCTTAGCCAAGATTTTGGGGGCCCTATGCAGTCGCGCGGGCTGCAAAAGCTTAAAGATGGGGCTGCTTTGGAGAACAAGTTTCTTTAATTACACTTAGGAAACTAGTTCTCGTCAAAATCTATTCCTTTATGTTTTTGGTATAGAAAATACATAAAGGTTTAAAATTTGTGAATTGAATTGCTGATTAAATATAAGAGAGAGTTATTTATACAAGTAGATAAATGCAATTGACTAATATTAGACTCGGAAGATAGGGCTTGCAACTAGTACTAATGTAGTAATGTGTTAAAATATATAAGTGATAAACATCAAACATCAAACATCAAACATCCTACATCATACATAATTTGTAATATTTTTATCGTTAAAATTGTCACATTTTATCGTTATATAGTGGAGTAATAAATAATACTCGTAATTTAAAAAAGAACAAATATGCTACACCCAAGGCCATATTTGATCTAGTGGAGTAAGTGCGGTCGCAATAGGTCTCGGTGACAAAGATGCCCCGTATAAATCAAGTTTTCATTATCTATTATCTGTATTAAAAAAGTATACAATATATTATGATAAACAATAAGTCTTGCTTGTGACAGGGCGACCCGTCGCAGGCTTGCGACGGGTCAAATCCCCCTTACAAAGAGCAAGTGGGGCCCAAGTGGGAGACAAATGGATCCCCCCACTTGCCTTGCCACTTGCTTTTTGTGAGCAATTTGACCCGTCACAAATGAGAATTTGTGTATGATAAATATATTGCCACAATATATTTATATTATTATCGAAAATGTCTTAGTCTAGTGGTTAAGACGGAGGTATTGTAGATAATAGGTCCCAGGTTCGAATCCCCCCTCCCCTATTGTAACACCCGTAATATTTAGCCGTCGCAATTTAATAATATTGTATTAATATTAGTTAGCGTGATTTTAGATTTAGATTATAACTTAACTTTCCGTGCCTAATTCATCAAATCCGAGCCCATATTCGAGTTCTACTCGGAATTTCATGTGGGTAAGATTTCCAACCTCATATTTGGCTCTCTTATTTTTCCACTCACTCACTTGGCCCATATTATACTCATTTTCCACTCACAAATCTCAGCACTATTCATCACCACACTCACCAAACCAAAACCCTATTCTCACCATTGTTAAACCTTAACCCTCTCATCACAAAACTTCACACAACTCACTCATTCCTCACTCAAATCTCTTGATTTTTAGTCTAATCTTCCTCTCTTGTCCTCCTCTATCTTCTTTGGTAATAAAGTTACCATCTTGCTCATTTTCGATTTTTGCATCTTTCTCAAGGATGAATTTTATTCATCTTTTGTGTCTTTGTGTAGGTGGAGACTTTCAAGACCCCGACAAGGACTACTATCTCGTGGAAGAGGACCTAGAAGATGAGTAAAGACGCAAAGAGGTAACGGTGAAGGGTTACTCGATATCAATATGTGTTTTAATGTTTTAATTGTGGTTTTAGTAAGGAAAGATGCAATCTTGCCTTAATTTCATGAGGAAATGTGTTAGTAATTCTTTCATATGTGTGAATTCATCTTCTATGCTTATCTTTTACTAATCCTATGCTAAATTACATTCAGGTTGTTAATTATGCTCATTTATCTTGTTTGGACTTAAGTTGGGCAATAAATGTGCTTTTGTTTGCTTTAATTTATTTTACCCAATGATTGGTGATGATTAATATGAATTAAATGAGTTTTGATGTTGATAAATGTTGTTGGAATTGAATGGGTAACAATGGGATTTGAGTTTTTATTGTTGTGGAAGTTGAATTTCGTGTATGTGTGTTCCAGCCGGCCGACCGGCCGCCGGTCAGCTGACCGGCTGCAAACTCGTCTGATTTCAATTGTGTAACTTTGAGAATTTCGTGTTGCGTGAGTCCCAGCCGGTCCACCCAACCGGCTTCGAACACCTGTGAGTTGGTTATTTTTGTTAAGGCTGTGAGTCCCAGCCGGCCAGAACTCCCCCTTCCCCATTTCCTTCATTTTTCTCTTTTGGCATGTGACCCCTGCCGGGTAGCCGGCAGCCGGTCACTCCACCGGATGGGGATCCCCTTTATATTTTTGGTGTTGTTTGGTGTTGCTGTGGTTCCAGCCGGGTACCCGGCAGCCGGTCCACCTGACCGGCTGACACCCCATGCATGTAGCTCTTTCTAATTTCTTTCCCATATGTCTTCACATGTAATAGTTTGTATGGTTTGTTTATCTTATAAACCTATGTTATAACATTAAATATTCATGTTTAGTGTATATGATATCTCAGTCGCTTATATCACATGTTTTGTGACGGTTTTTGATATGTTCCCTCTTCAGTCGCTTCTACCTTATGTTTTGATTCGAGCACTAATTGACGAGTAATTTGAACTCTCATTCCTCGGCTACACCCTTACCCTCATTATAATGGAATGTCGAAACGATGGGGTGTATCCTTGATGCTTAAATGCATATGTTAGTAGGGATATGACGACGTTGTTGGGAGGTGAACGCAATGCGTTGATCGACCCGGCCGTCAAATGTCGTATCCTTGCAAGGTGGTGTCATTGCATGTAGCGTACCGCTTGTTTATGATTCTTGTGCTCTTTCCGCCTCTTTCGAGTAGTTTGACCGAATTTGGGGTACTCGGCTTCTGTGTTTGCCGAGTCTTGGATGCGAAATGTTTATCGCATGTCGAATTGGAACACGTTTATTCCGAGAGTCTGGCCAGGTTTAGACTAGGACAGTATTATTGACGTCGTCCTACCGGGAGGAAATGAGTCTTTCATTACGGAATGTTTATCGTGTATGGTTCAGGGAAATGTTTATCCCGTGGACGTATTTTGATCATACTTGCTATGTACATGGTGCTAGTGCGTGTCATTAACCGTGAGAGTGTATATGTTTGATTACTTGTGACCGTTGGATGACTTGGATTGGTTTGTATGTCGACTCTCTACCTTATCAAGTGTATGCCACTAACGGTGAGATGCAAGCCCTAGTGAGTATATAGTTGCCTAAGGGTGTCTTTCCCGAGTCGGTTCATAACCAAATGTTTACTATTTGGTACTTCACAAGCTTATGTCATATTACCTTGAAATATATGTTCGTACCTCACATGATTCATTTGTTTATGAGCTTTCTACATGTTTCATTGTCTTTTATGTATGCTTACTTGTGATATGGCTGGTACAACCCGGAGTTACTCCCCACTGACTGTGCCGTTCATATTTTATGAATGATTAGGTTGCTTGGCTGGATCTTTTTCTTGTTTTTGGGTTCGTGTGTGATCTAGTGGGCGTTGGCCTTGACGATTCACCCATAGACGTTCTTAGCTAGTTTACTAGACATCTTTTATGCTTTGACTACTTTTTGAGAGACTATGTCTACTTGTAGTAGTTTATACTTTAGTTTGTATTCTGTTGACATTCCTCGTACTTTTCCTTGGGCATGTAAAAAGTTTCAAAATTCTCGTATTTTCCGCTATTTAAATCGCATGCTTGTATGTTTTGTTCCTGCTATCGCGAGGGTTGTCAAACCTATATTGTAATGCGACTAAGTTCGCGCTTCGTGAGACAAAAAAAATATATATTTATGTTATTGATATATTATCACAATATATTGTGATAAATATATTGCCACAATTGCTAAACATTTTGGCACGGTTTATAAGTATTGTGACATAATAACTATTACGTTTATTAATGTTCTCTCACAACTATTCTTATTATTGTTAGAGTTATTTAATGGAAATGTTCCATCATTTGCCTCCTTTTCCCCTTTTAATTCATCCTATACTTTAACCCATATTTAATGGAAATAATCCATCATATACTTGGCCTACTTTTTTTTTTTTTTTTTTTTTTTTTTTTTTTTTTTTTTACCTTTAGCCTCTATCTTTCATCTTTCATCTTTCTCCACCAAATTATCTTTCTTACCACGACATCTTCCAGAAATTTCTCTTTTTTTTTCTAGTTCTCGTAATTAGTTATGTTCAATTAAACCTTTGGTTACATGTACAACAAACTAGAGCTTGCTCTATTTGTACACACCATAAAAGAATTTACAATCCCTCCTGGGATTTTTCCAATAGGATTTTCAATGATCTCCGGCAAAGAATTGCTTGGTGTAGACCCGATTTCTTCGTTCACGAGCATAGATGACCCATAAAATCAAAGACAACATGATACCGCCTGACACAAGTACGAGACCGACATAGATCCGCTAAGGGTATCTCCTCAATTCAGGACAATAATTGGCATTGAAGTTGCTGAAGGTACTACGCAAAAAAAGTGCAATATTTTCAGCAGAACTCATCGAAGCCGGGTCTCTAATGCTACAACGCAAATGATATATTTTCAGCAGAATTCAACTGGTTCTATATTGTGGGAGTAAAGTCCACGTGGTCGTGCATATCTCGTTCTCGTTTACCTTTTTTGCCTCGCAAACATAGTCCTTCCATACCTGCATAACCTCATGTGTCATGTCGGGAACAAGCCAGATCGGTATTAACCCAAGTTGCAAAATCCGGTCGAGTTGAGTTGCTTGAGTGCCAGGACAGTGTGACAGACTCTGTCCAGTCGTCTGGGGTGGAAGCTCTGTCAGCCACTCCAGCGAGGACGAGAGACAGAGATGGTGAGAGAGGAATAACGGTCATTTTTAAGGAGAATGTAGTGTAAGTAGTGTTTTAGAAATTAAAAATTAGGTTCTCGCTTACGTTGCAGTTCAGTTAAGGACTATGAAGAATAAATCGCATAATTCCAACACTTCATATCATATATACATATACACTTCTCATTCTCCTGGGTCACATAATGAATTGCAATGTTGATGGTTTTCGTACAAATGGTTCATAATTATCCAATGTTATCAAAGGTTCACTAAGAGAAAGTAGATTATAATTTGATGTAATATCACCACTTGTGTAATTTTTGAGTTTTATGATAGAGTTTTAAGTTTTTTTATAAAAGAATTATGAGTTTTATTAAAAGGTTTCTAAGTTAGTCCACTTCGACATAAAGCTCAAAAAATTATAATATAACTCGCAAACATTATATACACACTCGGTTAATTTGAGTTTTGATGGCAAAAGAAATAAAAATGTAACCTATAAACTTTAAAAAACTCAAAAAACAAAAACTACAAATAAGCTCAAATACAAATTAGATATGAGGTAACACATAATATATCCAATGTATGTTCCTTTTTTTATCTCCACTAAGAGAAATTGCCCTAATTAAGGTCAACACATCAATTGCAATGTTAGGTGTTGGTGAAATAAATGGTCCCCTTTAAATATTCTCTACCAAGTGCCAACTAACTGGTGATGCAGTGTAGGCAGTGGACCGTGCCGAGCTGGGCAAACCCCAATTTATGGCCCAATCCAGACACGTTCGGTCAAACCAGCGGGCCGTGTTGTGTTGACCCGACCACCTAAAGTCGTACACGGGCTTGTGGGCTTGGAGGTGCCTGACCCAGGCCGGCCCACTGAAATAATATTTTATTTTTTTAAATAAAAGTTTATTTTTAATAAATTGATTGATTTTGAATAATGAATAATAAATATTAAAAATGATTTAAATATGTAACTTATTAGTTAATAATGTATATTCAATTTTGGATGAGACAGTCGTTAAAATAAGTACCTCAATATTTTATTAAAAAAAACGATGAAGCGATGATTAGTCTTTAAAATAAATATAATGTTACCTAGAAATAAGAAGAAGAAAAATACAAATTACAAGAGTATCAAATATAATATGCAACTATGAATTTGACTCGGTGCTTGTTTGGTCGAAATCATTTTCGCTTTCATGGTCGACAATCTGCTTTCTTTTCTCTCCCTCCATCCAATTCTTATAGTACACTAACATTTTGAGTGTATCGGATATCAGACGAGTTCGTTTATCATCCAATACTATATTTGCGCCACTAAAACAACTTTCGGAGGCGACGGAAGACACTTGAATGCGTAAGAAGTTCCTTGCTATTGCCAACATCACCAAAAGTGGTCTTCTTTTATTTCGCCGCCATTGCGAAAGATCAGGGTTATTCTGAAAGATCTCGCAATTACTCGTAACTAATATACATTTGATAATAGACAAAGTTGGATGTTTGGGCGGCTTGTTGTCGATTCGGTTATAATGAACTCTTCCAACTTTTAAGAGTGTTCAAGCTCCCTTCTCGAAAAACCACCACCGCTACTATTACGTCCACTAGGACTGGAAGAAACACGAAAGTTACCAAAAACAGACTCATAATGGTTATATAGAGTAAAAAAAAGCACTTCTCACATCTTCTTTATATAAATTTTTCGTTAAACGGTAAACCCAATATACACTTATAAGAACCAACTAACTGTATAGTTTATTTCCTCAAATTTCCACCTCGGGTCTAAAATCATAGAAAAACAAAAACATAAGTGTGACACCCTCAAATTTGCGGAAAGAAAAAAAATAATTTAACTACATAAAGAAGGTGTCATAAATAAAAAGGGTCATTACAAAACGGAAATAATATTATACAATAAAAGTATCTGAAACGGGAGACATATCTCCCGTATAAATACAGAAATAAAGAGTGTATAATAATATACAATCTAAGAACCGAATATAGGTCCAAGGTAATACTTCGCTCGCTAGCTCGTCAATGTACCCAATGTATGCATTCACCACCTGTTCGCCCGCATTAAATATAAACACGGAAGCCACAGTCAGTGGGGAGTAACTCCGAGTCCTCCCAGCCACGAAATGTCGAGTTTGATGAAACATGAATAACATAAAAGCAATGTATATGGAAAATACAAAACTTAAACATATATGATATGCTTTTCATGTTATGAAACAAATAACTAACAAATAACCTAGCATGTGAAAGCTATCATGTGAAACCGATAATAAACTATAACTCGAGGTAGGGAAGCTGGTATGCTAGCTCAGAGGTTCCTCTCAGAAACATGGCCATGATACACTCAAACCCTAATCAACACGTAATCATGTGAATCAGTTAACAATCGGTAATCCAAACTCTATCAATCCTAGCCGGCTTGCATCTCACCTTCTAGAACTCATAGAATCATACAAACATGAAAGACCAATACGTCTACAAACAGGCATAAGTTCTTAGGACAGTCAATAGTCGACTTCTGTAACTCGAGTCTATACCACAAGGTAGGAAAACATCCTAGTCCTAGACTGATCAGACCTAGCGACAACAGCTAACCCATTCCCTGTCTCATTACATAACCGTACATGAGAAACTCTGATAGGCGACCCCCTAAACAGAGATGGCTAGTACTTAAGCTGGCTCCCTTCCCAAAGCGGAACTCTTAGGACGCCATGCCCCCGGCTTGGTATCAAAAGGCCCAAGCCAGTGACCCAAAAGCTATCAAGCTGTAAACTCCATATGCTCGTTAAAGATAGTACGGCCTATCGATGTCATGGTCCAAGATACTCATTTAGAATTAGAATGGTCAAGACGCCATATAATCATAATTCTCTATGGGTACTTAGTCAACACGACACCAACCATATAATTAAACAGTAACAGAAAAACATCCTATCATGTGACTAATTGCATATAATCATATTCAAATATCATATCGCCTCATATCTACTAAGGCTCATTCATTCATTCATTAAAATAAAACCTTACCTGAAGACAAACCCCCGACCCGAGTCCCGCGACGGGTCATCAGTCAAATCGGGGCTGACTAGATCTTAGTTTGACCAAACCCGTTGGATCAAACCGGCTAGAAACAGCGTCTTTATCACATAGACTTAAACATAAAAATCAACATATTCAATACATGTTATTTTATTAACTTCTAACATGTGAATTATTATAACATACCAGAACCCCGTTTGACTTAACTGATATCCAATTTAAACTACAATCTCGTCTTATAATTTCTAACATGTGAGAAATCATAATTTTATGAAAAACTTTTAAATTAAATATTTTACTTATTAATATTTCTCACTTGCTAATTATTACAAAACGCGATAAAAATGACGATAACTCAAAAACCGTCACAAATCCCAAAGTGGGACCCACGGGATGAGTTGGGCCGGACCCACATGGGCCTGATTTGGGCCTCACGGCCTGATTTGGCTAAAATGGCTGTTTTGGCCTTTTCTTTTAACGGTTTTACTAAAAACCGTTTCTAATTAATTCCCGCATGCTTTAACATAATTAAAAACCCGTCAAAACAACAATTAAACAATCAAACATCGACACAACCCAAAGACCAAAACCCGGACCCACCAAGGACCAGCCCAGACCGGCCTGGACCGGGCCTGAACCGGCCTGGACCGGCTGGTTTTGGGTCCGGTTCACTGCCCACCTCCACGGTTCAACCACCACCCATTCCACATCAATTCTAACATGTTTTAATTAATCAAACAACTATTTTAACAACCAATTTAACCATCCAACATACAAAAATCATCATCATGAAGAAATCATAAAAATATAACAAGAACCCTAACATATTTATAAATTCCTACAACCTAATAAAATTAACAACCTATCATGTTACTAACTAAAAATCATAAAA